>MDKJ01191015.1:0-29799 GCA_005239525.1 Nicotiana knightiana
AATATTATTTATCGTTTATATATATTTTCTGTTTCTTCTAACAGTTCTTCTGATTTTCTGAGTGTTAACACTGAAGCGATAACACTTAAAAATTATTAACAATCTCATCTATAGAAAATAGTAATTTTTTATTAATACATATCAGTAATTAAATAAATACATTAATTTGATTTATTACATGAACATAATATGGCCTAAATAATTGCGAGTCGGAGATTTTATAATTAATTGTGCGCAAATCACCATAAATTGTTGTCCTAAATTAATCATGTAAAGGTCCTATCTTTTGAATTCTGGTTATAGAAGTAATTACTTAATTAATTAATAGGATATCACACAAAAGGCATCATAGCATTTCCTCAACCATCTAGAAAATAAAAGACACAATTTAGAAAACAACATAATGAATATTAAAATCTTAGAAAAGGTGGCATATACAATTGGTCGAATTTGAGAGAATAATATAGCAAGAAGGTATTAAAACATTTCCTCAAAATTGTAGAAAAACAAAAAAAGAATATGTTGTTATAAAACAATAAAAGAAGAAGAGCATTGCATACAAAAGTAGAGAGAGAGAATGTTTATTGATTTGGGATGAATTACAATGGAATAGGACCCCTCTATTTGTAGGGAAAGAGTGACTTAGCCACCAAGTAAAATCTCTAAAATCTCTCTAAAATATAGACATTCATCTTAAATAAAACTCTATTTATAACACTCCCCTTGAATGTCTATTCAACAGATAATGTGCCTCGTTAACCTTAACTAAAATAAAACTCAGTGGAAAAAAAATTCTAGTGAAGGAAAAAGAGTACACATATCTAACAATACGCCTTTTGGTCGCCTCGTTAAAAACCTTGCAAGAAAAACTCCGTGGAACAAAACCTTTGTAAGCGAAAAAGAGTACAACACGTATTAACTCTCCTTGATGAGAGTGTCAATTCACATCCTTGAGTCTTCACATCCCAGTCTTGTGCACTAGCTTCTTGAAAGTTGACGTCGGTAGAGATTTGGTGAATAAATCGACCATATTAACTTCAATGAATATGTTTCACCTTGAAAATTCTCGCTATCACATTATCAGGCTTATAGTATTAGCAAGATACATATGTGCATAAATTGTACGTAAGATGTGGTATTTCAGGACCAAGAATTATATATGCTTTAAACAATTTAAATTCTTCAGAGATTGTCATATAAGGTAAGTCATATAAGTCATATAAATAGGCTTTGGATGCGTATCAAGTTTTATGTCATGCTAGACATATAAGATAGATAAAAGTGATTTCACTCGTAATTGACTTTATACTTTCAAGTGTTTGAACTACATGTCCAAAATTACATGTTTTTCATATGAAACTAATTCTATTTGAATTGTGTCTCTTGATTCTAATATTTTTTTATCGATTCTAATATTTTTTTATCGATTCATATGAAAAATTTTATCGATTCTAATATTTTTTTTTTCATAAAGACATAACAAGAGACTTCTTCATTCATATTTTCATATACCTGAACATCTCCTTCGATTTTATGAAATATTATGTCACGTGATTTTTCTATTTTCCAATTTCAATAGAGAAGGTTAGTTCATCGACAAAAACTATGAAAAATCGTTCTTAGTGTCATGGTAAGTTTTCTGAAAAACATCAGCTTAGTCGATTAGTTTTTGCACAAGTAACACTGGAACCAAACAAAACCTCTGCATTTTATCAATCAATCTTTCTCTATTATTTTTGCACGTGAAAAGGATAATTACTATGAGAAATGGAGGATCGAAGCTGAAAGGCTCGTAGAGGACTGAAGTTCTAAATCTAGTCTTGAAGAGTCTTGATAGAAAGAAAAAAAAGGTGTCAGGAATAAAAACATAATGATACTAATTTAAACGTTTTTTAAATTAAACTTATAAAATGATATATCTTTTATACTTTAATCTTAAATAACTAAAGTAGACGTTTTAAAAAAAAAGGATATCTTTAAGCTTTTTTCATAGTATCACATCCACATAAAGGTACTTTACTAAATTTAAATTTTCACTAACTAAGCGAAAAAGTCTAACCAAAACGTCAAACCAAAAGTTTTCGTTTTTCACATTAATCAATTTACAAACAAAAATTAATTAAAATTTGTTCGAAACATCCCAAAGATAATAGAGCAAGAAAACATGCACAGCTGCTGGAAGCAGGTCATGTTCGGCCCTCAAAAGCTCCATTCGGCGCACCAGTCTTGTTCCAAAAGAAGCAAGACGGATCCTTAAGGTTGTGCATCGACTACCGGGCACTCAACAAAGTAACGGTAAAGAACAAGTATCTTATTCCATTGATTGCAGATTTATTCGACCGTCTTGGCCAAGCCAAGGTGTTCACCAAGATGGACTTACGAAAGGGATACTATCAGGTTCGTATAGCCGAAGGGGACGAACCAAAGACAACTTGTGTCACCCGCTACGGAGCCTCTTCATAATTTATCCATGAAGGGGTTTCAAGAGAATCGCTTGGCATTCTGGTAAAAAAACATGAGAACATAGAATTAAAAGATGAATGTAAATAACTGGTCAAAACATCATAAAAAACTACAATTATCAATAAATTATTAATGGAGATGTGAAAAAAGGAAGGCGGGTCACGGATAAAAGAAGATTGGGGTAAGATGAGAACGTGTTTTATAACTGAAAATTTATGTAAGGAATTTGAATAGGAAATGGGAATTAAATGGGGTATGGAACTGTAACTGAAAGAAAATTCAAGTTTAACCACAGCCTATTCTAATTCTAATCCAATCGTTGGAACGGTTACACTGAAAAAGATAATTACATATTTAAATTTAAAGTAGATAAATGAGAGAAAAGAGCAAAAATTAACAAAAACGATAAATGCCTTTCCAAGCCTAAGAGAGGTGACACTCTATTCCATCCTTTATATTATTATATAGATATAAATATATAGATATTTATATCATTTTAAAATATTTATATTAGCATGAGATAAACGTGCAACGCACGTGTCAGATGACTAGTTGTTCTATAAACGTTAATCAGCCCACTCTTTCAACCTTTTTACTAAAATATCACACACATCAGTCTTACAATAAATTAGTTTTAAATTTGCCTCGATTGATAAAGTAGACATTTGAGAATAATCGAGTATAGATAAATAAAAACTTACTCCCTCCGTTTCAATTTAGATGAGGTAGTTTGACTCCCATAGAGTTTAAGAAAAAAAAGATTTTTGAAGCTTTGTATTCTTAAAAGCTTAACCGGTAAAAGTTTTATGGGGCCATAATATTTATATGACTATAAAAGCTTTTCGTTAAGAATAAATAAGATAAAATAAAGAATTTAAAATTAAAATTATTTTTTAATTTAAAATTATATCATGTATTTTAGAACATGCTAAAAATAAAAATACCTCTTCTAATTTGAAACAAAAGAATATATTAGCCAACCTAATTTACACATTTTGTTAATATCGAGCTGCTGACAGAGTGAGGTAGCAATAATTGCAATAACAAAAAGGGATTGGACACTAATCGTGTACCTCAAAAAAAGTTGTACCAACCTAGTAACCGGTTTTGGAAGCCTGTTCAAGTTTTCAATTCTTTCATCTTTAGTTATCATTATTCTCAAATGAAATGTCTCTACAATTGTAGGATTTTGAAGATTTAGATATTGAAAGAAGTTGATGACAGAGAGATTAAAAGAATTTCTGTGTATTGAATCAATTATCTGTACATGTATATATACACTTTGAGCATTGAATAAAATAAATGGAAAACAAAATACTATTTATACTTGTCCTAATTTAATTTGTCTAGCCCTAACAGAAAAATTCTATCCTAACAATATTATTCCCTTACATGATATCTTGGTGGGCTGAGAAGCTTCCATTAAGCTTTTATTAATTGATTAAATCAAAGGCCAGGATTTGATCCATCAAGAGAGAGATGAGTGGTTGTGATCAACTGAGCCAAAACCTTCAATTAAAAGAATATCCGACACACAACTTAGGTTATATCGAATAACCTCAGTTTGGTCGGTCTCTCTTCTCCTTCCCTCTTCTTCTTCCTTCATTCCTGAAACTGAAACTTCCATTGATGTCCAAATTAGGCTGGGGTTTTGAATCTCTAACATCCCCCCTCAAGTTGGAGGGGGCTGTAGTAACCCCAACTTGCCCGAGATTTCTTTATGTGAAACCCCAGAAAGGGGCTTGGTGAACAAATCGGCTAATTGATATTTGGAGGGTACAAAGGAAATGGTGATGAGTCCTGAAAGGAATTGTTGACGCACAAAGTGACAGTCAAGATCGACGTGCTTTGTGCGTTCATGGAAGACTGGGTTACGGGCAATATGAATTGCTGCCTTGCTGTCCGAGTAAAGAGGAATTGGAAGCGTTATGGGGGTGGAAAGATCATCAAATAGTCGTACAAGCCAAGTTAGCTCAGCAGTGACTCTTCTCATGGACCTATATTCGGCTTCGGTAGAGGAAAGCGAGATGGACACTTATTTCTTGGATTTCCAAGAGATTGGACATCCTCCCAAAGTGATGAAGAATCCACTCACGGATCTTCGAGTGTCCTTGCAAGAGGCCCAGTCTGCATCACAAAAATCCAGGAGAGAAGAATCCAGTGTGGAAGACAACAAAATCCCTTGACCAGGATCATTACTCAGATACTTGAGAACTCTTAAGGCTACAAAAAAATGTGACAAGGAAGGGCGTTGCATGTATTGACTCAAGGTTAAAACAACAAAAGATAGATCTGGACGTGTGTTGGTAAGGTAGTTCAACTTGCCAACCAAATGTCGATATAGAGTGGGATTATCCATGAGAGGACCATCATCTGCTTGAAGTTTAGAGGATGGATCCAGAGGGGAACTTGCATGAGGCAGACGAGACACATCAAATTCTTTGAGCATATCCAAGGTAAACTTTGGTTGACTGATAATAAATCCACTTCTTTCTCGTAAAATTTCCAATCTAAGAAATTAATGTATGTCTCCCAAGTCTTTTACCTTGAATTCAGAATTGAGAAATTCTTTGATACTTTGAATTTCTTGTATATCGTCCCTTGTCAATAAGATGTCATCGACATAGACTGCTAGAATAGATATAAGTCTTCCAGTTTTCTTAAAAAACAGAGAATAGTCATCCAAAGATGATGAATATCCTTTGAAACTTAATGCCCCTGCAAGCCGAGCATACCACTGCTGTGAAGCTTTCTTTAAACCATATAGAGACTTCTTCAATAAACAGACATGTGTAGGACTAGGAGGGGTGAGTCCTGCTGGAAACTTCATGTACACCTCCTCTTGTAAGTCTCCATGCAAAAATGCATTGTTCACATCTAGTTGGGACACATCCCAACCCTTTTTTGACGATACAACAAGAAGACACTTTATGGTTGTCATCTTGACTACTGGAGAAAAAGTCTCACTGTAGTCTATTCCCTCTCTTTGAATGACCCCCCTTACTACAAGTCTTGCCTTAAGTCTTTCAATGGTTCCATCAGATAATTGATTTACCTTGTACACCCATTTACAAGGTAATACCTTCTTCCCCTTAGGCAGTTCAACCACCTCCCAAGTGTGGTTGTCTTGTAAAACCTGAATTTCTGATTCCATGGCTTTTCTCCATCCTGGATGATGAGAAGTCTGTTCATAAATCTTGGGTTCACTCAAAGTGGACAAGTATTGAATAAGGTGTTGATTATTGATAGTGAGAGATGAAAAAGAGTAGGTACTAGGCCTGGTTGGGTGTGAAAAGCATGCCCTCTCTAGATCAGTGAACATAATGGTGTCGCACACATAGTCTTTAAGATACACATGTTGTTGTGTAGATCTAGCAGACCTTCTTAATGAAACTTCCTGCCTAGGAGCTGAAATTGGAGAATAAGTTGGGTATATGTGAGGACTAGTGTTGAGAACAGGGGAATCAGATTGATAAGGAGTGTGTGTTGTGTATGAATCAGAGGAAGTTGATGGAAAAGAGGGTGATTGTGGAGTGTTTTCAGTGGGAAGGTCCATATATGGTGTAGATATTAGTTCTTCCTTAAAAGGCTGAGGAGAGTCTGAAGAGATAGTAGAACCAGAAAAAATGGGATTATGGGTAGGCTTCAATTTGGCAAATGGAAAATGTAATTCAAAGAACTTAACATCTCTGGAAACAAAAATTCTCTTAGTTTCCAGTTCTAACAGCTTATATCCTTTCTGATTCAAAGGATACCCAATCAACACACAAGTTGTTGCCCTCTTATCAAACTTGCTTCTTCCTTGTGCTAAGGTAGAAACATAGCATAGGCATCCAAAATTTCTCAAATGATCATATTTAGGCTTTTGTTTGAAAAGAACTTCAAAAGGGGTCTTACCATTTAGTACTCTGGAAGGCAGCCTGTTTATGATGTGTGTAGCCGTCAAGATAGACTCTCCCCAATATAATATAGGCAGTTTAGATTGAAACATTAATCCCCTAGCAACTTCCAGTAGATGTCTATGCTTCCTTTTACAATTCCATTCTGTTGAGGAGTACCAACACAGCTCATCTGATGTACTATCCCTTCTGATGCAAGAAAATCTGCTTCTTGTGTCCCTTTCCCCAGTTCCAAAGCATTGTCAGATCTTATCATTTTAACCTTCACATTGAACTATCTTTCCACCATAGATAGAAATGTTTTAAGAATGGAAAAAGCATTGCTTTTACAATAAGAATGTCTAGGTTCCTCTGCTGTAATCATCAACAATAGATAGGAAATATTTGAAACCATTATAAGTGCTAGACTTATAGGGTCCCCAAGTATCAATATGTATAAGATCAAAAATATGCTTAGACTTTATGTTGCTGATGGGAAAAGGACTCCTAGTCTGTTTTAGCCTTAGGACAAATATCACAAACAAAATCAGAATTTGAAGAACAATGAAAAAAATGTAAATGTTTCATTGCTGAAATTAGAACATGACCTAATCTTTCATGCCAAAGCTTTACATCAGGTATCAGATTAACATGAACTGACTTGGAACCTAGAATAGACTTAAAATTGGAATTTCTTTCTTTTGAAAATGAAAATACATCATTAGTGACCATACTCCTAGACTTGAATTGATTGGGTTCTAACAGGTAGAGTCCTTCTCTAACTTCACCAAAAACTTAAGGATTCCTCATTGAAAAGTCCTGCAACAGACATCCACTAGATGTAAGTAGAATATTATATTTGAATTGGACACAGAACTTATGAACAGACAACAAATTGTATTTAAAATCTGGCACATGAAGGACATTAGTTAGCACATGACTTGGCATAATAGATTTGCTCCCTATATGAGTAACACTTACCTTGAAAGAGTTAGGTAAATTAATGTTCAAAAGTACATGGAGTGGAAGTAGAAACAAGAAAGAATTAGGGTCAAAACACTTCTGATTCTCCAGAATCAATTATCCAAGAATCTGATTTTAAGCTAGTAAACACTGATCCTGAGTATTTTAGAATTGTACCGACCACTGCATTAGCATTGATTCCTGAATTTCCTGTTTGTGTTGATTTTGCTTGTTTGTATATTTCCATCATTTCTGCAATTTGTTCCTTGCTGAAATTTTGTCCACAACTGATGTTGTTGGTCTCATTGTTATGTGCTGCTCCATTTTCCTCCTCATGTGTTGTTGCCACATTTGCCTTGACATGGTTCTGGTAAGACTTTGGGTTAGTAAACTCAAAGTCATCTGGGAATCCAATCAACTTGTAGCAGACCTCTTGTGTGTATCCTATCTTTCCACAATAGGTGCAGAATAGGTTAGGATTGTATTTCTTCTTTCCCCTGAATTTCTGATGTGGCCTTGTACCTTTTGGGACTGGATTGTTGAATTTTTGGTAGTGCTTCTGAACCTCTGATTTCCCCTTCCTTGTCCTGCTGCCATAAAGGCTGCAAAGTCAGCAAAAATCTGTGCATTTTGCTGCTTTCCCTGTCCAGCCACCATGAAAGATGTAGAGTTTGAATTGAAATGTGCATTTGCATATATTTCCCTTTGGTTTTCATCTTGCAAAAGCAGTGAATATGCAATGTCCATGCTAGGTAAAGGGCTCATCATAAGAATGTTTCCCCTAGTTTGTGCATATACATCATTCAATCCCATCAAAAATTGGATCAACCTTTGATCTTCCAATGATTTAGTCAACTTAGCCTCTCTCTCATATAAACACACACATGAGCAAGTTATGATCACATTTAGTGCATCCAACTCATCCCAAAGTCTCTTAAGTTTGGTGAAATACTCAGCAATATCACTGTTACCTTGTATTAAACTTGATAACTCTTTTTGTAGGTGGAAAAGTTTGGCACCATTGGACTTGCCAAACCTTTGCTCCAAGTTGTCCCAGAGTTCCTTGGCTGTCTTGGAGTATATGACACTGTCATCAATCTCCTTTGACAGTGCATTCAGTATCCAAGATGTCACCATGTCGTTTACACAACTCCACTGCTCATACTCAGTAGATGCCAGATCTGGAGCCTTGCAAATCCCATTAATGAAACCAAGTTTCTTTTTGGCTGAAAGAGACAGAAGGATGGATCTCTTCCATCCTGCATACCCTCTTCCGTCAAACACAGTGTTGACGAGTGTCATTCTAGGTGAATCTGAATTGTTGAGGTGATATGGATAATTCACATCATATCCTGCAGCCTTGGGAGCATTGGCAGTTTCTGCAGCTATGGTTGCTTCAGTTGTAGCCATTGAAGATCATATTGATTTCTTGGTTAATGAAGATTGTTGGATCGAGCTCAATGCTCTGATACCATGTAGAATTTTGAAGACTTAGATATTGAAAGAAGTTGATGACAGAGAGATTAGAGAAATTTTTGTGTATTGAATCAATATTCTGTACATGTATATATACACTTTGAGCATTGAATAAAATAAATGGAAACTAAATACTATTTACACTTGTCCTAATTTTATTTGTCTAGTCCTAACAGAAAAATTATATCCTAACAATATTATTCCCTCACGTGTTATCTTGGTGGGTTGAGAAGCTTCTATTAAGCTTCTATCAATTGATTAAATCAAAGGCCAGGATTTGATCCATCAAGAGAGAGATGAATGGATGTGATCAACTGAGCCAAACCTTCAATTAAAAGAATATCCGACACACAACTTAGGTTATATCGAATAACCTCAGTTTGGTCGGTCTTTCTTCTCCTTCCCTCTTCTTCTTCCTTCATTCCTGAAACTGAAACTTCCATTGATGTCCAAATTAGGCTGGGGTTTTGAATCTCTAACAAGAATTTCAACGGTCGAGCTCATTCGCCTCACATCGTCACCTCGCGGGACATTTTTAGTGCGCTTCATCCCAGGGCTCGTCCCAAAAATACCTTTTAGAACACTGACGCTAACTCAATGAATATATTATCATCCTTTAATTAAATATTTTGAAATTTTATATTTTATGCATTGAATATAAAAAGATACATATACAATTAGATTATTCAAAAGATAATCTAATTCTAATTAATAATATAATATACTTGATAAGTAACGTGTAATAATTTGGACGCGAAGGGGTATAATAAAAAAATATAGTCAAAGAGGGGAGACCCGACAGTGGGTTGAGCGCAGAGGAACGCGTAAGTGAGTAGAGGCGTTAACCATGGTTGAAAGAGGGCGGAACATTCTAACCCACTTGTTTGGTCAGCTTCACTGCTGTTCTAATAAAAACAACTGAACAACCACCTTTCCTCCTATATATATTTATATTTATTTATACTTAACTTTATTTATTGCTCATTTCTTCTTATTCCTCAGTTGTAACTGCTTTGTCTTCTCTCCAAATTGATATAACTCCCGCTACGGATAATTTCTCAGAGAATTTCAAATCTACACTCTTTATCTTCTGCAGATCGTATCAGGTATTTTATTTTATTTGTTACCCTTGATTCTTTTTTTAGATTTTGGTTTGGTTGAAAAACCCAATTAACAAGAAATTCAGAGTTTTGATTTTTTTTTTTTTTTTTTTGTGATCTATATGGTTCATTTTCATATGTCAAGGATTTGAATTATGCCTCTAGTTGAACTGGACCTTTTTCTTCTCGCTCTCTATCATTGAAAAGAAAGAAAAAAAAAATCATTTTTCCTGTGGATTTGGGTTCTTACTTTGCGTTAATTCTGGTCTTCCTCTGCAATTGAGTAGATTTATATAGCGTGCTTTGGTAAGGGTTGTAAAATTTCGGATTACTTAAATGTTTACAGCAGTGTATTTCATGCTGAATATGGATAAATAAGTTCGTTTAGTAAATTCATGTTAATTATCTTCTAGACTTGTTTTTTTTTTTTAAATGATTTCTATCACTTGAAGTTGGCTCTGTATTTAACATGTATATAAGGTAATTACGTTTCTTGAGATTTTTTTTTTTTTTGGGTTCATCGGACATGAAAATGCATTAGACTTTTACCTTTATAAAGTTTTCTCTATTAGTAGCATGTAGTAATTTGATGGATAGTTTTTTGGGGTCTTTTTGCGAGAAAAGGGGGATGGAGTCTGAAAATTGATGGTTGAATCCAGACATAAGGAGTGATGTGAAAATTTAAAGGAGATTGGAATTCACCTATGTCAGCTGTGGAGCAAGGTTATCCTACTTTAAGAGCTTAAACTA
The DNA here is from genome assembly GCA_005239525.1 of Nicotiana knightiana. NCBI lineage: Eukaryota > Viridiplantae > Streptophyta > Magnoliopsida > Solanales > Solanaceae > Nicotiana > Nicotiana knightiana. The sequence goes on from MDKJ01191015.1 coordinate 10,631, forward strand.
TTCTATGTCAGCAATCGTTTATAGTAAGAGTTAGAACTAATTATTAACCCCCACATGATAGATTATTCTCGTCTTAACAACCTATGAGACATGTCATGGTGATGCTCGATGTGTTTCGTTCTGTACTTTCTTCTTGTCTTTCCATTAGCTTCAAAAGTAGAAAGCTTTATTGTCCTCTGGATAGGGTTGTAAAATTGATGTTAGTTCATCTCTGTATTTATCACAGGTTGATTTTGTTGAAGCAGATATTGTATGTGACAATAGAGAATGTGCTGATCATAGTATGGATGCGCACCATTTTTATGATTATGGTGTGACTGGAAGCGATTTGTCATACTCTTCATATCCTACTATTAGTTCTCTACCAAATAGGCTGCCTGGAGCCTCGAAATTTGATTCAGAAAATTCGCCAATTTCGCCACTTGCAAACTATTTAGACTCTGAGACCTTTACCACATTAAGTGATTGCCAGGAGCAGCACAGCTCTACAGAAAATCTTTCAGGAGCTAGTTCTTCCAGTAATTCCTCGCTGGATTATAACCATTATTTCCATCGTCCAAGCCCCTCCCCGGATTGTCTTCCGGAAGGTCTGCTGGTTCTCTCTGGTGGAAATGCTGTTCTTCAGAATGCGGTTCACAGTCAGAACATGCAACGCGCTCTGCTGCAGTTGGAGTCTGCTTTAATGGGGCCAGATGAAGAAGTAACAAAATCCAGCCCTTCTTATGGTGGAAATAAGGCGGCACAAACATCAAGTCAGAGGTCTAGGACATGGACCAACGAATCCAAGGTTTTGCATCAAAATGAAACTCAACGATCACAAATTTCCTTGTTCATCACCAGATCAGGCAATGGAATTCTAAGTCAGGAACGGGACAAAGTACTGGACGACTTGCCCTTGCATGGTGTTCCCTCTAACAATCTGAAACAGCTGCTTATAGCATGCGCCAGAGTTCTTGCTGAAAACAAACTAGATGATTTCGAAGTACTGATTACCAAGGCAAGGACTGCTGTGTCCATTACTGGAGATCCAATCCAGCGTCTTGGTGCTTACATTTTAGAAGGGCTAGTAGCAAGAAAGGAGTTATCTGGAACCACCATATATAGGAGTTTGAGGTGCAAGGAGCCGGCTGGAAATGATTTGCTCTCCTACATGCATATCCTCTATGAAATATGTCCTTACCTAAAGTTTGGCTACATGGCTGCAAATGGTGCCATAGCAGAAGCATGCAGAAACGAAAATTACGTCCACATTATTGACTTCCAAATTGCGCAGGGGACCCAGTGGATGACTCTCTTACAAGCTCTTGCGGCAAGACCTGGCGGTGCCCCCTATGTACGCATTACAGGAATTGATGATCCAGTTTCACAATATGCTCGGGGAGATGGATTGGCAGCAGTAGAGAAACGACTATCAGCAATTTCTGAGAAATTCAACATTGCAGTAGAGTTTAATGCAGTGCCAGTTTTTGCTCCAGAAGTCACTAAGGCTATGCTTGATGTAAGGCCTGGTGAGGCTGTGGCAGTAAACTTCCCTTTGCAACTTCATCACATCCCTGATGAGAGTGTTGACGTGAATAACCCGAGGGATGAGCTTATTAGGATGATAAAGTCGCTTTGCCCCAAGATAGTCACTTTGGTGGAGCAAGAATCAAATACAAACACGGCCCCATTTTTCCCTAGGTTTTTAGAAGCTCTAGACTACTACCATGCAATGTTCGAGTCAATAGATGTGACCCTAGCAAGGGACAGGAAGGAGCGGATCAATGTGGAGCAGCATTGTTTGGCTAGGGATATAGTGAATGTCATAGCATGCGAGGGCAAGGAAAGAGTGGAACGTCACGAGCTACTGGGGAAGTGGAAATCCAGGTTCATGATGGCAGGTTTTCGGCAATATCCCCTGAGCTCTTATGTGAATTCAGTGATAAAGGACCTCATGAGGCGTTACTCGGAGCATTATACACTAGTGGAGAAAGACGGAGCTATGCTGTTGGGGTGGAAGGAGAGGAACCTAATCTCTGCATCTGCTTGGTACTAGGTATGAGAAATCACTGAAAGAGTTGTATCTTAACGAATTTGTCGTTCATTATTACTTAACCAGACGATAGGATGGATCAGGTAATGTTATATAGTTTCAATTTTCTGAACACTGAGTATAAAAACATTGCTTTCTGTTTAGAAGTGTCACAAAGTATTATTCATACTAGTTATCCTTGTTGTAAAACATCCTTTCTCGTCCTTGATGATTTCTTGAGCAATCTTCGGAGTAAGTCTGTGCTTAGTTTCTCAATGTTTTATTATCTTGAAAAGGAGATCAAGTTTTTAGGTACTAGCTAAAAGAGAGAGTATATCAAAACAAAATGGTACTGAGAAAACATGAAAATAGAAAACTATAATGGCAGTTCTAGACTTAAATTGTGGTCAAGTAAACTATAGTATATAAATTGTTGGAATGGATGAAATTTCGTTCTTTTATGATATGGGAGCTATTTGCATTTTGCCTTATTAACCTGTGCATCCTGTTTTCCAGTTTGCAACCTATCCTCTTATTTCTGACGATTATCCTCCTACCTACTCATTTCTTTTCACCATCATAAAAAAGATTCATTTTATGATAGAAGAGGACTCATGTTACGTACGAGCAGGTCTTAAGGACATCGTAATTCATGTACATTGAAACATGTACTTGCATATATACATGCAATAAGGAACGGGATGTAGCGAAGGGTATAAGCAAATAATTCCCCTCGCAGGGCAAGAACAATGATCCACAATAGGGAGCTAATACTGGTATATTAGGAAAACAAATATGTGATACAATTTGGATTTTGAGAGTTAGAACTTTTTAATTTTGATCGAAATATTCTTAATCCATATGAAAAAATTATGCGACACATCCAACATTTACATTGTATTTATCATTCGTACCTATACTTTCAGCAAATTTACCATTCGTAGCTAATTTGAATTTTATGATATATCTAAGAAATAAGAGATTAATTATTTTGGTTTGAGTGTTTGCTTAGCTGGTGAGGGTCTTGAGTTCGAATCTCAACAAGAACATTTTATTTTTCTGTATTTCTGTATTCCGCCGTAATTGTATCCGTTGCGCGAACAAATACAGTTTGATACAAGTTGTATCCTTTGATATATATTGTATTTGTTGCATGAATGAATGCAATGAATACAATTGCACGTACGAATACAGTTGATACATGGTCGTATTCGTACACATGATGTACTCGTTACGTGTTTGAATACAAGTGTATAACAATTGAATAGTAGCTACGAATGGTAATTATGCAAATTATAATTATTAGGCTCAAAACTATAGTGATTAATGAAGATTCCTCTATAAGAATTGCGGTAAAAAATAATTTGTTTGACTTTCGAAATTCGAATTGCATCGTTTAATTGAAGAGAGGAAGTACAATTCTAGAAGCTCAAATACTAAATACTACAATTCCAGCAGTGAGTTCGCAGGCTGTGTCTTCTCTTGATGCCCAAGTGGAAGCAGGGACGGATGTAGACTAAAAATTTATATGTAAAAATTCATTAAAATTTTAACAAATAGTATATGAACTAACGTTAAAAATACAATGGGTTTAATACTAAAAATCTTGAAAATTAAACCCATAAGGTTTAAATTCTGGATCCGCCTCCCGGATACAATTTCCATGTAGCTCCATCTTTACTAATAGTCACAACGCGAACTGCGCCATCGCCGCTGGCACCACCATGTCGTGCAATGGCAAGAGACACTGCATTCACAACCAGTTTCTCCGCTTCTTCTTGACTCATCCCTACCCTCCATGCTTGGTCCAAGAAACCATGCAAATAACTAGATTCACGTCCTTCAGTAGCAAAACGTTGTGGCTCTAATAACACTGTGGCCCCAACAGGAATCCCATATATGTTACCCCCATCATATTTGTCCCATCCACCAACAATCCTTCCTGTTTGACGCTTAACCTTATTATTATAGGGTAACGAACTAACAAAGTTTGCAGCTGACTTGACAGTCGTTGGCTGGCCAAGTTGAATCCGAAAGTGGCGAACGTAATCTGAAACTATTTGTGCATCGTCAGCGCAAACATAGACATTATCAGCTAGCTCAGTTATCTTATTAGAAAGCCTACTCGTCACATGCAATATTCCAGTATTGGTGGGGGAGTTAGCGCCGAGAACAACGCCACCCTCGTAAGTCACCCCAAGGATGGTGGTTTCCGTAGAATGTGGCAACAATCTGTCCATCTCCATGTTAAATCTTACTAGCAGAATGACAAGAAACAAGAAATATGAGAAAGTAAGATTCAGACATGAGATTATAATAATTTGCAAGAGTTGGGTTGCTTTTAATATATCTTCGTAATTGTTATTCCTTATTGATATAGGATTTCTTATTGGATTAGTAAAACAATACAGGCCTGCTCAACTAGATTAGGAAAACAGTAATTCCTATACGTACTATTCCTAATTGATATTGGAATTCTTCTTTACACTAGGAAATAGAGACCGGTGATATTCCTTTTGTTATTGATATCTAAGTGAATTAGTACATAGAATTTTATTTTTTTTAAATAAAACACATACTTTAAAAATTATATAAACAGTAATATAAGTCAAACAATATAATTAACAAATTAAAATATTTAAAAAGCATCTCGCGAAAAAATTGGGGTACAAAAAAATCTCTTTTGACTCTCCAAATAATAAGTGCATCACATAGTAGACATATAAAATTTATTAGGTTCAATCCTTATAAAATTTGGATTGAATCTTAATTTTATTTGGGTTAAATAGTTAATTTGGACTTTAAAAATTAAATTAGTTCATTTTATTATTTTCAAGCCCAAGGTCCATTTCATCTTAAGGTCCACACTCATTCCATGTGTCAAGTGATATGGCATATCCGGTCAAACTCAAAGCCCACGTGTGAAATAATGTGGCAATCCCAGTCTAAAACAGTGACAATCAAGAGTTGCCAAGTGTCTAAAATGACAGCTCTTGGCCAATCACAAGCAAGCTTATCACATAAGCAGTTTGATGACTCACATGAGCCAATCAGAATCAAGCAAGATAGTTTGTATGTACTTGGACTGTCCATCCTCTACCACTATAAATAGAGGGGTTACATAACTCTCTGGAGACATTCAGAGTTGGAGAAGAGCATTCCCAATTGGTGAAAGCATCCGCAAACAAAGATATCAATCATCAAGTGCATAGTTCTTCATTAAAGGAGTGATCAACGGAGTTTTTCCCGCACAACCAAGTGTTGCTCGACGTTCTTAGTGATTACATACATCACAAGGAGGTCTGCATCATACTACATTTAAGAAAGACTCTTCTCAAGCCCTCGAATCACGGAGAATTTCATAGAGGAGAATCAAGGGATACATAAAATTGTAATCACAAATATTTATCAATAATTTCTTCATATTATTTTTCTTGCAGTTATTTTTTGTACTACGAAAATTTGTCGCGAACAAATTTTGGCACGCTCATTGGAACTAGTTCTGTCCTTCATCACTTCCTCTTGTAAGTTGAAAACTACGAACTTCATATCTACTACTGCAATGGCCTTTTGGAAATGCGATGATGTTTTTTGTTCCATGTAAGGACGCTATGCTGCATTTGTCGATCTCAATCATGTTGGCCTAATCACTCGAAGCAAGTTCAAGGCCAGCGGCTTGTATGATTCTGAATACTTCACCTCCTTGGAGATAGCGAAGAAGTGTAGATCTCACTTGACGGCCGCAACCGTAATTTCTGAGGGCAACACCCTATTCTTGCTATTTGACGAACTTTCTCAAACAACCTCCAACCTTGGTAGATTTGAGGATTTGGTGGATGCTCTAGTTTCAACTAAAGTCAACGCCTTAATGACTGATACAACTAACGTGGACGAAAATTTTGCCATGATGGAACAAACTATAGAAGTCTTGAAGAAATCTGTTGAAGACAAAGACCTTCGAATTGCTCAACTCGTGAACAAATTGGAGACCTATGCACCTGGAGAGTCGAGCCATGTCCCTCCTGGTTCACCTGTCTTTACCTCGCAAAAAACAGTTGTTGAGGAATCGCTTGCCAAGTTCAACATTCAAAAGGAAAAGCAATCCACTTCAGTTGCGGTGTTATCTGTCTAAGAATTGCAAGACATGATAACAAACGCCATCAGAGCTCATATGGCCGACCATCGCAAAGTTTGTTGTACTACTCTAACCTTTATATGAAGCGGATTGATTGTCTAACTATGTCAACGAGTTATCAACCACCAAAGCTGCATCAGTTTGATGGCAAAGGAAACCCAAAGCACCATATTGCCCACTTTGTCGAGACTTATAGAAATGTTGTAACGCATGGTGACCTTTTCGTAAAATAGTTTGTTCGTTCGCTGAAAGAGAATGCTTTTGACTGGTAAATTGACTTGGAGCCCGAGTCTATTAATAGCTGGGAGCAACTTGAGAAGGAATTTCTCAGTCGTTTTTATAGTACCCGAAGAATTGTAAGCATGATAGAGTTGACAAGCACCAAGCAAAGGAAGGACGAGATCGTGGTGGATTACATCAATCGTTGGAGAGCATTGAGTTTGGACTACAAGGATCGCCTTTCAGAAATATTTGTTGTGGATATGTACATTCAAGGAATGTACTGGTGCCTTTTGTACATCCTACAAAGGATCAACCCGTGAACTTTTGAAGAACTTGCAACGCGAGCGCATGACATGGAGTTAAGCATCTCAAGTCATGGAAAGACATCTCCATTTGCTGATCAGAAGGAGTTAAGAAAAAATGTTGCACCAAAGAACCAAACCAAAAAATCTATGGCAGTGAAAGCAACTCTTGTGAAATTCACGACCAAGCAAAGGGTAAAGGAGGAGAAGACCTCGAGTCACAATCCCAAAGAGGAGAAACATCGTCCAACCTTGAAAGAATTGGAGCCGAAAGTTTATCCATTTCCAGATTCAGACATACCCACGATCCTTGATGAATTGCTGGCCAAGAAAGTCATTGATCACCTTGAATTAAAAAGGCATGAGGAAATTGGAAAAGTTGGCGATCCAAAATATTGTAGTTTTCATCACGTCATTAGCCACCCTACTTACTGTCGTGTGTATCCGTAGCGACCAACCTGACTTCCCCGCGAATTCTGACTTCCGGATCGGTGGGAAAGTTAGTGTCGATGGCCACATGGTAGCTGACGTCGATTGGGTGCCCCGTTGGGGTCAATAAGGTGAACCTCGTTGCTGGGTGCTATGTTATTGTTTTCGCCATGGTGGCTAGACTCGGCATCAACGTTCAGAGGGGTAGATTGGGAGTTTGATGTTTTGACCTTTGACCTAAAACTAAAGACAATTAAAAGAACAAGTGTAAAATAAGGTGTGTTATGCCAAATTGCCACTATTATCCTTAGCCCCACGGTGGGCGCCAAATTGTTTAACCTAAAAAACGAATAATAATTAAATTTGTAAGTGGTTTTAAGGATACGCGGATTAATTCGATACAAACGATAAATTACATTAGATTAAATAAAAATGTAGTGAATTATCAAACCACTTGAGGAGGAGGATTCCAGCCTTAATGATATACCTGCCCTCGATCCGGACTCACGGTAACTAAACACTAATGAACAAAAATAAGAACTTTTGATAACAAAGGATATAATAGTATATTACCTTGGTATGCGTGTGTTACAATGTGTTTATGAATAATCACCCCTCCCCCTCCCCTCCCCTCCCCCTTTATATAGTAGGGGAATCCTACTCTAGGTAAAAATCTTCCATTTAACTAATCATTGAATTCCCGCTGGTACGTTCCGAGATGCACGCCGTGATACCCGGCTGGTCACGGATATTACGGCCTTCCGTTAATCGTATTCGACTGCCTGATAATGCTCTCTGAAGTCATTTGGGACTCGGACCGATCCCGTGGTCATGGCTCCGATAAACTCAGGGGCGGGCGTCGTGCCCCCGGAGCCTGTCTTGATCAGTCCCTTACATCGGTTCCGACTCCTCGTCATCGCGTCATTTACTCGATTTATTTTATCGGGAATCGGGCCATCTTATGAGTCCGGTTTCACCCGTATACAGCCTGCATATTTTTCAACTGCAATCTTGCTGGACAAGGCGGTTGAAAGACATTAGCAATACGGACAATGTGGTTCAGTGGGATTTTATGCTTAATTGCAAGTTTGACGAAAAGTTATGAAAATTGGAAGGTTGTTCCTATGGTGTGTGGAGTTTTAGGTGTTTTGGCATGGCAGGAACTTACAACTTGTTGTTTGTCTATACAGTGGAGTTGTTTCCAACAATGGTGAGAAGTGCAGCACTAGGATGGCAAATGGGAGGAATCTTGGCACCGTTTGTTGTAGTGTTAGGGGTTGGAATACCATTTGCGGCATTTAAAATTGCTGGAGGATTACTGGTTATGTACCTGCCTTAGATCATCATTGTAATATTGAATTTGAGTATTTTGATCATCATGGTGTCAAACGCATATATGAATTTTAAAGTAAAATTTAGAGACAAAAATCTTCGGATTTATCACCAATTTATTGCATTAGATAAGGAATTCATATCGGTATCATAAGTTGATTTCAGACACAATCAAAACTGTAATTATAATGTAGCAAATCTTCATTTGCTCGGCCAACTAAATACATTCCGAACTAGTTTAAATCAACTATGTAATTATATTCCTTCTGCTCGGGCTATTTAAGTCCAATATCAAATACAAACAGGCAATTGGAAAGTTCAAGCGAAGTCGTGCTAACGAGAACTAAGCCTCCAACACAAACAAATAAACTTGAGCATTTAGAACTTATATATCAATCCATACACAACTGGAAAGAACGCCAGCTTGTGTCTGGTTCATTTTCTATCACCAAACAGTAGGTGTGAACTTCGGAAAAATTGATACATGTATTATTTAGTTTACACCACCATTGAAGTACATCATGGTTCATAAAGAATTCTCTTTGAGCAGATGCAAGATATCCCAATCATGACGAGCTGATATAAGTTCACATGTTATTCCTGCCATACGAGGGTCCATTATAATTGCCATATCCACCAGTTGTGTTATCGTTCTGCAGGGAAGGAGGTGGAGGTCTTGGTCTCGCATACTCAGCAAAGATGACCCATCCATCAAGGAACTACAAATGAGAAAGTGAAAGAGCATAACTTAATCCTCCTAGAACCATTTGGCAATTACTAAACCATATCCCATGCATTCACCCAATCCGTCAAGGAACTATAAAACAGTGAAGAAGCAGCATAATTTTATCCTCCTATAACCACATGGCAATTACTATATTAAATGTCATGCATTAGGAACGTGTCAAGGGAAAGACAAATAGATAAACGTGGAAAAAAGGAGACAAATTTGAAGCATATCTATTAACCAGCAACCACAAAGCAGTTTTGTTAATAATCCGGTTTCACAAATGGTGTTGTGTACCAAGAAGCACCCAAGTAAACGAACAAGAAAAATTCAAAATACCGAGGCCGTGAGGATGGATCGAAGATCGGCCCCGTAATGGCCCCATAATAGATCAGGCCGAGGATAAGATATCGAGTTCGGGATTCGAGATACCTGCCTAGATCTGGACCAGTAGTGATCGAGACCAAACGGAATAGACATCGAGCAAGACCGAAGACAATAACAGAAAGACGAAATATTCGTGACTGGTCGAAAATCAAGGCGGAAACCTCGGAACGGATCAAATCAAGAACGGCTATTCAGGCAATTATGGGATTTTCTTCTGTAATTAGAATTGTGCCATAAGTAGAATTCCCCTACTATATAAAAGGAATTCTGATCATTTGTAAGACACATTATTCTCGCATATCAAAGCAATATCACACTCTTTTTCGCTCATAATCTCTTGTTCATCAGTTTGCTTTATACTTCATTATTCTAGTATCAGTCAGTTCGAGGGCGCCCTAACTCGAGGGCTGAATTGCATTTCAACATTGGTTTGCTTTACTTTATTGCCAATTTCAATAATTAATCATCGCATTTATCAATTGATATTAGGTAAAATCACGTGTACTTAAAACCACATTATAAGTTTAATTGTTCTTCGATTTTAAGGGTAACAGTTTGGCGTCCACTGTGGGGCTAAGGATAATAGTGATTGCCTAGTATTAATTTCCATAACACACACTACTTTACGCTTGTTCTCGTAAGTGTTTTTGATTTCAGGATCAACATGTCGAACTCACAAGCAGTTTCTGCACACGCCGACAACGGCCTTAGTTTTCATGGGGAAAACGACAATACAGCCGGCCCAGGGATCAAAGTGCCTCAGGCTGGCCTCGAGGTTGCAAATCTCGTCGATGTCGGTTCACATGTCGCCCTAGATGCAAATCTGGGCGTTGATCCCGAAGGTACAGGGAAGTTCTATCAGGTGATTTTCGATCCATCCCCATGGTCTCGGTTAATTAGTACTCTCATTATTTGTGTTCATTGTACAGTCAGACTTCTCTATAACAACTATCCTATATAACAGTATTTCATTACGCAGTCAAATTTCTCTATAACAACCTTGTTTGTGCCGATATTTTTTGGCTTTTACAGCGATTGGCTGTTATATACTTATAACATCTTTTGGTGTCTAAATATTTTAGGCAAAAATTATCCAAAAAATCAAATATTTTCATGAGTAACGATAGGATTATCCTCTTTGTATCGACACAATGCTACCATTGTTTCTAGACGAAAGGTTGATGTTTAAACTCCCATATGCCATTTTAAATTCATACTAATTGAAGCTTAAATTCATATGGGGGTTTAACCATCAACCTACTCCTTTAGAAACAAGGATAGCATTGTGACAATATAAAAAAGATAATCCTACCATCACTCATTAAAAAAATTGACTTGTTGGATAATTTTTGCCTACACCAGCCCAATAATATTTAAACGTCAAATGTTGTTGGAGGCATATAACAATCTATCACTATAAAGGCCAAAAAAATGTTAGAACAAATGAGGATGTTTCTTCTCTTCCTTCTTCCATGAGCCCACCGGAATAAAATGTCCTTTAGTGTGCCACGCATGGTCCATATAATTCAAAACCCATCTTAAAACCTCCATTGAAGCAATCGCACTATCTGACAACGCAAAAGAAGGTGGGCCACATTCTCCACTTTTTGGTACATAAAAACACCAACTAAAATAAGTGAACCTTCTCTTGCTCAAGTTTTCAAGAGTCAAGATCGCTCCTCGTCACCAACCACGCAAAGAAGCATACGATTCTGGGAACCCTAGGAATCCAAACTAATCTCCTAATCTCTAGCAAGCTTCTTACTATAATAAGTTAGAGAATCGTGAGATAGTTCTCAATTAAGACTTGCTAAGTTGCTAGCTTGAGCGAAGTCAGGTTTCCCTCATCTATCAATTTAGATCCGAAGGCCGCAAAGAAAAGTATCTTATTTCACTTGCTCGATGGCGAGGAGTGCAATTCTGACTGCCGAAAGCTTGAGAAGGAGGATCACAATATCAATTGGTACTTCATGTGTAAATTTGATATATGACGAGAATCATCTCTTACTACATCGCTAGGTAGAATCGCATTTGTGATGGGAGCTTTTAAGATAGTTCAGAGTACAATGGTCCATCCCAGATAATCTGAAAGAGTGCTCTATTTAACTGTGTTTTTAGAGGATGAACAAGAAGGCGCCAAGCGTGGGATGTTGTTATGGTAGCACTTATGTGAGTAGTTTGAAGAAAGGGAATAGAAGAGCTTGAATTTGTACATCTAAGTATCAGCCTCCTGATTTTAATGTCTTTTTGGTGTACCAACCTTTTTTAGTAGAATCATATCTTATTGTAGATTCTCGATTTTTTGCCACTTGATTTCTTTCTTTTCTACTTATACCAGGTACAAGTTTTGTTAAAATAGGATTTTTCATTACTACATTTAAAAATGCTTGATATGAGGTAAGCCATTCTTCGTAAGATATTTTATACAATATATTTCCTAAATAAAAATTCAATATTTGGTTGGTGAATTGTGTAATGAAAGAGAAATCGATCACATAAGGAGGTGATGATGGTATTTGATGATAGTCATAACTAATTAATAGAGTTTACATGTCAATAAAAGGAGCTGATATAGATTATACATGGATTATACAGTAGAAGAAATAGTAGAAAATAAAGGCTTCTACCCTTAGAGTACAAAAGTTTATTCCCCATTTTGGTTTAAAATATTTCCTTAATGAGAAAAAAGATTTTCATCCAAAAAAAAAATTTCACGACAGTATATGTCATACTAGACAAGCCTTTGAAGTAACACCTCAATCTATTAGTTTAGACGGATCAAATATATCTAATACTTATCTTGGTAATGAAAAAGTTAATGTCTCAAACAGCATTTTCAAAAAAAAGTTTTGGATTTCAAAAGGATTGATGGCCAGTTAACTTATGTTGATTTCAACTAGATAAGTAAGACATAAATAGAATTACCTTCTTGTTAAGCAACAAACAACGTTGATATTAATTTTGCAGCCTGAGCCATCAAATTCAACTTAAATATTCTTTCAGGACTTCTTCAATACAAAAATGACCAAAGAATGAAAATCTCCAAATTAATCCCAAAAAGAGAAAAAGGAAAAGGAGGGACGTGCTTAAGAATGCTACTAATATCCACACTGGAACACAAAATCCAAAAGGGGAGATGCTTACTTTAAGCTGAAACTTGGAAGACACGCTCCTTTGGTTGATTCTATGGTAATGTAGAGCTTAAGGTTCTTCATCTCCCTATTTGCTAGGTTTTATCAAATAATTCTAATGTTTAAGCAACAAAGAATTCAAACCTCAGATCATAATTATTCCCAATTAATATATAGGATGCCCATACTCCACCCTTATCTTGATAAGAACAGAAATTCAGATCATTATCCCCAATCAGTAACAAAAAATAACTATGTAATATAATATAACTGCTCTAACTATTCTTGCTTTAGACATCCTGTTGGAGGTTAACAGGCAAAAATATTGGACACGAAAGTTATGTGCAAGTAAATTTGCTCACTGCCAGAAAAAGAGGCAATCCAACATCACAACTCACCTGGCCATCCAGCCCCTTTATACCAGCTGCAGCATCTTCTAAAGTTGCATATCTAACAAAACCAAAACCCTTTGAATAACCAGACACCCGATCTGTCACCACTCTAGCTGCAAAAGCAAAACAAATTACATAAATGCATAAATATATTTATATTTTTTCATAAGATATTATCATGTTGCATTTTATCCAGTGAGATAAGCAAAACGTACCATTGACCACTTCACCGTGTTTGGCAAATGCTTCACGAAGCCCTTCTGAGGTAGTACGTTTGCTAAGACCTGGACACCGAACAAATGAAAAAACAAGTGAGAACTTTAGTTACTGAGATAGACATCAGTTTCATGGTCCAGCTTGAAGTAACCAGAAACGACCAATCGGAATCGGATCCTTCACTATTCCTGTCTGACCGTCCCTAACTAGTTCCTCATCCAAAACATGGTTAACAAGAATTTGAAAGCAGCAAAGACAATTTTCCGTTATCAAAACTAAGTACTAGCTGAGACCATGTGAAGCTACAAGCTGATAACTCCTGACTTGTAATAAACAAACCAAGAGAAAGCCTGACAAACAACAAGAATATTTCTTTTGAAAACATTGAAGGAACCATATCTAGTGGTGTTCATTTCTCAATAAATACATAATTATCACCAAATAAACTCATCTCATTTTTCACAATAGATCCGACACTGAAACAAAATTACAAAATGGTTTCCAAGAAAAGTTCTGATCCTTATCGCATAAGAGAACAAATTTAAAAAAGAAATCCTCTTATTTAAATTCTGAATTGATACAATTAAAATCAATAAACTGCAAGGAGAATCCGAAGAAAAGATATACTAAGAGTAAAAGAACAAAAAAGTGAATAAGTAATTATTAGTGATAACTCTTTTTTTTAGAACATGAAAGGGAACTAACCGGAAACAAAGAGATTGGTGGATGGTTCAGCCGGCGGCGGCTTCTCTACTTGTGGCTGAGGTGGACTGAATGGAAAGTTGGAAGAAAATGTAGAGAAAAGTGCCCGTAGACCTCGGGATGCTGCCGGAGTAGTAGTCGTCGCCGCCGCTCGTAAGGCCATTAGGATTTAGGGGTTTAGGTATAGAGACTATCAGGGTTTTAGAGAGATTTATTTGAAGTGAAGAGGAGAAAAATGATAAGAGGGGTTTTATACAAATATCAAGTATCGAGTACTTTAGAGTCCGGGTTACGTGTTGAAGTGCTGTGGGCCGAATATGGGACTAATGACGGGTAAAGTTCAAAAATAGCCATATTTAGGTAATTTTTACTTAGCTATACGAATTTTAAAACTTATTTACTCTTATTATTGAGATTTTAACTTAATTACAAGTTAATACACAATTCACCAATTCTATCAAAATTAATACTCCCTCCGTTCCAGTTTAGTTTATGTGAACCTATTTCCTTTTTGGTCTGTTCCAAAAAGAATGACCCATTTCTAAATTTGGAAACAATTTTGTTTAAACTTACAATTATGCCCTTAATGAGAAACTTTTATAACTATACAAATACTTTGTGCCCATTTTTAACTTGTTTAGGACCACAAATTTTAAAAGTCTTCATTTTTTCTTAAACTCCGTGCCCAGTCAAACTGGTTCACATAAATTTAAATGGAGGGAGTATTAAATAATTATCCCTTAATTGTAGCTTTTTAATTTACCTATGACTAAATTCACTAAAGCCATCCTTCATTATTTTTCCTTCATCTACTTCAAACATAGTTTTTTTCACTTTCAATTATTCTTTTTTTTTTTACCCATAATTTTATTTGAGTCCCTTTCGGTCTAATCTTGCATCAAAAGCGAAGCAAAGAAATGGAAAACTGGTTGCAGTTTTCCCGTAATACCGAGCACAATTTTGGGGCATATACGGCATTGACGAAGACATGAATCCGTATGTGATCTCTTTTGATAAACTGAACAAAGTGTCTCAAAGGAACCAAAAAGGTCGCCTAAGCAAGACTTGCTTCATGAAAAAAATTAATAAACACTACGAACACAAACTGGTACTAGGTGTAAGAAAACTAAGTTTGATTTTCAAATGAAAAATTGCCTTGCCTTAGGGACAAGGGTTAGTGATACCATGAACATCGTGGTATAAAATAGTCGGGGGCAATGTCGGAAAGTCAATGTCTCCAAAAAGTGATATAGAGTATTTGAGCACCTCGGTACCACACCGACAAAATCAGTTCTTCAACAGCAGAGTGACCGTGAATTCAAACTACTCAGGACATCAAGACCATAAACCGACCACCACTTTGAAAACTCACAAACTTTTCTTTGTATGAAGTATATATAAAGCAGCGCAACATGGCGATTCTCAAAGAACGAATGTCACCAAAGGTAATCTCCTTAAAATCTCCATATTTCTTTTATTTTCAGCATGGATCACTACTGTTCATACCTCCCATTTTTGTAGCTTAACTCGGGTAGAACCTTTTTTTCCTAGGGGATCCAGCTCATAATTTCGGGTAGAAGTAATTTTCGCTTAGGTTTGATTTTATAGCTTAACTCGGGTCGAACTTTTTTGCCTAGGGAGATCTAGCTCATACTTCCGGGTAGAAGTACTCTTCGCTCAGATTGTTTTACGTAACTTAACTCGGGTAGAACATTTTCGCCTAGGGGGATCCAGCTCATAGTTCCGAGTAGAAGTACTCTTTGCTCAGGTTGTTTTCGTAGCTTAACTCGTATAGAACCTTTTTGCCTAGGGGGATCCTACTCATGTTTCCAGGTAGAAGTACTCTTCGCTCAAGTTCTTTACGTAGCTTAACTCGAGTAGAACCTTTTCTCCTAAGGGGATCCAACTCATATTTCTGGGTAAAAGTACTCTTCGCTCAGGTTGTTTTCGTAGCTTAACTCGGGTAGAACCTTTTTTCCTAGATGGATTTAGCAGTTTATTAACAATACATGATACCGACTCCTAGTTACATTCCTTCCTAGTGATATGGGGTATCAACGCCTAGTTACATTCCTTCTTAGTAATACAGGTTATGAACCTTGGTTACGTTCCTCCCTAGTGATACAGGCAACCCCTGGTTACATTTTCTTTCAGTAATACAGGGTACGAACCCCTGGTTACATTCCTTTTCAGTAATACCGGGTGTCAATCCCTGGTTACATGCCTTTGTTGTGATACAGGGCGCCAACCCCTAGTTAAATTCCTTCCTAGTGATACAGGGCACCAACCTCTGGTTACAATCCTCTCAGTAATATAAGGCGCCAATCCCTGGTTACAATTTTCTCAGTGATACAGGGTGCCAACCCCTGGTTATGTTTTGCTTCAATAATTCAAGGTAGTAAAAAGAGTGTTGATTGATCTAGGCAGTTCAGTCAATATCATTTTGCTAAGAGTCGTGGAAGAAATGCTACTGCGGAATCAAGTAATCCTAAGGGCACGAGCCATATCAGGGTTTGATAACTCTACGGTTATAACAAAAGGAGAAATTGAGCTTAGCACTTATGCTGAGGGGGTGATCAAAAGTACCAGGTTCCAAGTCATCGATACTGACATGGCTTATAACGTGATCGTGGGAAAGCCATGGATCCACGACATGAAAGTAATACCCTCCACCTTGCATCAAGTAATTAAATTCCCCTCTGAATGGGGAATTCAGCAAATTAGAGGCGATCAACAGACCGCAAGAAATATAAACTCTGTGGTACACTACAACAGGAAAATAGAGGTGGAAGAATTACAAGATAAGGGAATCTCCCAAGCGGGTAACACCGCTCAAACAGGAATGGAAGAAATTACTACCCAAATAGGTACGGAAGGTATTATTGTTGAAACAGGTATGAAAGAAAATACTTACGAGAAGGTGAATCAAGTTACCACAGAAGGTGCATTAGACCACACGGATGCAGATTCCAGACCGAACGTCATTCATGAATCGGAGGAAGATGAGCACATCAAAACAACTACAGAGGGGCTCGAAGCTATTCCATTATCTGAACAAAAGCCTGAACAGAAAGTGTATATAGGCAGGAGGCTGGGCACCGGTCGAAGAGGTAAGTTAATTGATTATTTAAAGGCTAACGCAGACTGCTTTGCGTGGTCCCACTCAGATATGACAGGCATCCCACCAGAAGTGATGACTCATAAACTAAATGAAGATCTATCCTTCGTACCTGTTAAGCAGAAGAAAAGAAAGCAAGGACCATTCAAGAACCAAGTGATCGACGAAGAGGTACATAAACTCTTGAAGATCAGTTCGATACAAGAGGTAACGTACCCTAACTGGTTAGCGAACACCGTGGTAGTACCTAAAAAGAATGGAAAATGGAGAGTATGCCTAGATTATACTGATTTAAATAAAGCATGCCCCAAAGATTCATTCTCATTGCCACATATAGATCAAATGATTGATGCCACAGCAGGTCATGAATTATTGAGCTTCTTAGATGCATATTCTGGTTATAATCAGATTAAAATGAATCCCTCATATGAGGAAAAAACTTCCTTCATTACAAACAGGGGGACTTACTATTATAAAGTTATGTCTTTTGGCTTGAAAAACGCTGGAGCCACCTATCAAAGGTTAGTGACTAAAATGTTCCAAGAACATCTTGGAAAGACGATGGAAGTCTATATTGATGATATGTTGGTAAAATCAACACAAGCACAAGACCATTTCCAGCATCTCTCTACTGTTTTTGATATTTTACGTAGGTATAATATGAAGCTAAATCCAGAGAAATGCGCTTTTGGAGTGCAATCAGGTAAATTTTTGGGTTTCCTTGTATCGAACAGAGGAATAGAGGTAAATCCCGCTCAAATTAAAGCTATAGAAGAAATAATTGATATTTTAACGAATAAAAAGGAAGTTCAAAGACTAAGAGGGAGAATATCAGCTTTGGGAAGATTATTTCTAAGTCTTCCGAAAAAAGTTTTAAATTCTTCTCAGTTCTCAAAAAGCAAAATCAGTTCAAATGGACTGAAGAATCTCAACAAGCCCTCAAGAATCTGAAGATTTATCTATCGAAACCACCACTACTTTCAAAGCCAAAAGAAGGGGAAAGATTGTACATCTACCTGGCTGTCTCAAAAATTGCTGTAAGTGCAATACTGGTAAGAGAATAAAAAGGTAAACAATCACCTATCTATTATGTAAGTAAAACTTTGCTAGATGATGAGACTAGATATCCACATCAGGAAAAGTTAGCCTTAGCTTTAATAATGGCATCTAGAAAATTACGACCATATTTTCAATGCCACCCAATCACCGTCGTGACTTCATATCCTTTAAGAAATATTCTGCATAAACAAGAATTATCAGGGAGATTAGCCAAGTGGGCCATAGAATTAAGTGAGCATGAAATAATCTATCAGCCTAGGACTGAAATTAAGTCTCAAATACTAGCTGATTTTGTTGCTGACTTTAGTAATAGCATAGTTCTTGAAGTAGAGAAAGAGTTACAACTTTTTAATGGTGCTAATCCGGGCCTATGGACCCTATTCACCGATGGTTCCTCAAATATAAAAGGTGTCATCTTAGACATAGTCTTAATATCACCCATAGGTGAAAAGACACGTCAAGATATCAAGTGTTATCCTATAACTACCAATGAAGCAGAGTACGAAGCTGTTATTGCAGGACTTGAACTCGCACGGGAGCTCTCAATCGAGCAAATTGTGATCAACAACGACTCCCAACTAGTAGTAAATCAGATACAAGGGACTTATATCACTGGAGAGACTCGAATGCAACAGTATCTTGAAAAAGCACGGGAGCTCGTAAGACAATTCAAAACATGGAAGGTAATGCAAATATCAAGAGAGGAAACTGTAGAAGTAGATGCATTAGCTAACCTCGCAGCAGCCACGGAAGTAACAAACAAGGACAATGCAATTGTCATCCAACTATTTCATTTAATGATCGATCAGGACAGGAATGATGTAACTTTCAACAACTTAACCTGGGACTAGAGAAACGAAATTCTTAATTTCATGCAGAATGGCACCGTACCTGAAGACAGGAAAGCAACTCAAGCACTTCGCCGCAAAGCTGTACGGTACTACCTTATTCGCAACTCGCTTTATCGTAAGATGTTCGGAGGACCCCTAGCTAAATGCCTCGGACC
>ML429506.1:1682-23915 GCA_005239525.1 Nicotiana knightiana
GGGGGGGGACCAAAAGCAGTAGAAGGGAGTAAAAAAATGGAGGAATTTTGGGGAGGGGGACGGTTTGAAGAAGAAGAAGGAATTTAAAAAAGAAATATATGTATAACAACCATTTTTTGGGCGCTATACTGACACAGTCAGCTTTTTGCAGTATAGCGCCCAAAAATTGGATGCTATACATTAACCACACAGTTACCGTTAATGTATATCGCCCAATTTTTGGGCGTTATACATAGAATGGTCGTCCTTTTTTTTTCCCACTTATTTTCGTTGTTTGTGTCAAAGAGTATATCATTTTGGTTCCGGACTCGGCTTATAGACTGATCAAACAGTTGGATTTTTCCAGTTTCTTTTCAATTGAGTTATTATAGGGTAGTCATTTATTTATTTTTTCAAAATAAATAAATAATCTTTCATGGCTTAGTTCAAGTGGCAAAGTCTGGGGGACTTGTGACCCAAGTCAAGGTTCGAGCCATGCAAACTAAGTCTTTCAAGTAGAGAAGAGTAGAGGTGCCGGCCTAACGTTCGAACGCTACGGTTGGCCCAGAGAAATTTCTCGATCATCAAATAAATAAATAAATAAATTAATGAGGTGGTCATTTCTCATGTTGGAAACAAGTCTTATCGTACAAAAAGATTCGGTTAAGAGTCTTTGAAAAAACTTATCATTATTATCAATATGGAATATAAAGTTCTCTTATGACCTAACTTAATTAACTCAATATACTTTATGCAGGGGCGGCCCGATGAATTTTGTGGCCTAAAGCCAAACTTTATGAGGGGCCTTAACGTTTTTAATTTTTTTTATTTTATTTATCTGAATTCTATTTTTAGCTTTTCTTAGATACGAAGTTATTAGTAATTTTCTTATAATCTATAACTCCTAATAAGTATTTCTCAATTGACAGTATAGCTAATCCATTTAACTTTTCTTGTGACATTGTTGTTCTTAGGTAAGATTTTATCAATTTTAATTTTGAAAACTTCCTTCTGGTGAAGCAACGGTAACATGAGTTATGAATATTATTCCATAATCAATTTAGGTATTTGGAAAAGAATTAAATCTTTTTATTGTGTATCAATTAAACTGTTATCTTCTAATTGTACTATTTTCTTTAATATTTTTAATTCAAAAAATAAATCTAAACCATCAGTATCGAATTAATTATTATGCTTTAAGGAACATTCAAGATTAAGGCAATATTTTTTTTCAAATTTCCAACATCTAGTGATCTTAGCTTTTACTGTCAAGTAAAAAACCAAAATATTTTCATATGCTTCAAATTGTTCAAATCTATTTTGAAGTGAAAAAATAGCCATGTATATTATGTATAAAATTAATCAACTCTAAAGAACTCTTCGAAAGATTTTGAGATTTCATTATCAACATTCGCATCAAATTGATACTTTCTATATATCACACGTTTCTTACGAAATTCGGGTTCGATATTCATTTCAAGTGCAATTTTCTTGGTAGAAATCATAACAGTTGTAAACCCTTCTTCTCTATAATTCTCATATTTGTTAAAGAAAGAAATCAAACTTTTCACTTACAAAACTCTTTTTTAAACTTATATATATAGTGTATTTAGTATAACAAAAAATGAAGTCCCCATAAATATGAGGCCTAAAGCGGTACTTGCTTCGTAGAAGGCCGCCCCTGACTTTATGGATAGAAGTATTTTATCTCACCGGGTACATTAATTCAATGCTGTACTATTCTTCAATTTAAGATGATATTGAATCAGTTGTTTGGAATATCATGACATTGAATTTTACGACTTTCACCAAAAGTGCTGAAAACTAACAAGAAGGATACAACACCAGAGCACTATAAAACTACGACTGGAGGTTGTCTTAGAATCAGTTCTCTTGATTATAATCTGTTTGTTTCCTAATTCTTTGTTTCCCTTTTCTTATAGATTTAAAACTGATAACTAAAAGCCTAAAAAGCAAGATTATACATCTCACAACTTAGAAGCCATTAGCATAGAAGCAAATAAAAAGTCGGAAGGTTCACGAACTGGGTCGAAGAAAGTCGGAAGAAAGTAACTCTTGCGTACTTTCGAATTGGGCCTAAACGGGCCAAATTGGGGAGAAATTTAAAAATAGCCAGATTTATAAGTGCTCATTCAAAAATAAACACAGTTTCAAAAGTAATCGAAATTTAGTTATTTTTCATGTAAAGATAAATCTGAATGAAAATACTATTCAAAATCCAGAAAATACTCCAGCATAATATACTGGAATTCTAGTATAATATAATATACTGGAATTTCAGCAAAGTATACCGGTTCAGCATAATATGCTGGAAGTTCACACATAGGTGCTCGAATCTCCAGTATATTATGCTGGAACTTTCTGTGTGTTGGAGTTCCAGCATAATATGCTGGAAGTTCACACATAGGTGCTCGAATCTCCAGTATATTATGCTGGAACTTTCTGTGTGTTGGAGTTCCAGCATAATATGCTGGAAGTTCATACACAGGTGCTCGAATCTCCAATATATTATGCTGGAACATTCCGCGTGTTGGAGTTCCAGCATAATATGTTGGAAGTTTATACATAGATACACCAAACTCCAGTATATTATGCTGAACCGATCTCTATTGCAGTAAAATAGTGGCTATTTTTCAATGACTTGACAAACATTGACTATTTTTGAATGACCAATCCGAAAACTGACTAGCCCGTGCAACCCAAATTGGAGTTCGGATTTGGAGTCCACTTTAAGGATTTGAGCTTATGTTTAAAACCAATATAGGACCTAATCTTTATGTATTTGTGTACCTTTTTCCATCGGAAACAGATGAAATGTTTTTTTTTGAATAAATATATGAATTTGATCATTTGAATGTTGTAGAATGTAGACCTTGCACTTGAAAATAAAGCAAAATTGTGTCTAAAGGTCTTGCGGTATACTCTTATCTAAGTGGTAGTAATTAACTTGGAAAGTTCATAACCAAATATCTTTTATCAGATGTCCTAGAAGAGACGATTCATAAGCATACATAGAAAGATATATGCATTTCATTTCTGATAATTAATAAGAAGTGATATATCATCATAAAAGAAGCGATACTTATCACTTAGTATTACGTGTTTTATCACGTTTTGTTTATTTATTTATATCTATATCTATTAATCTATTTTTTCATATCTATCTACATTATTGTAAAAATATAAATAAAATGTATATACAGGCAAATCGGGGATAACACATACCCCAATTTCCCGGTGAAGAAAAAAGAAAAAGGGCATGGACACACGAGACTGAAATCGAGGCTGGGAGCCCTTCGTATCGAGATCCATGAGAGAAGAACGATGTGTTTAGCATCGGACATGATAAAGCGACGCTTCCCGGACCCAGAACGAGCTCTAAAACCTCGAGAAACACGGTAAACGGTTGCACAAGACGGATAAAGTACCGTGATATTCGTACTTGACCGAATATCACGACGCAGATCTAGTTCGATGTCGGTTATGGATCACTAATTAACGAGAAAGAAAGATTTTTATCTTTTTTAAACTTGTACTAGGGATGAAAATCTCCTACTATATAAAGGAGAGATTTTTCTTTTGTAAGATACATGGTAAACACGAATCAAGGAAATACCAATTCATTTTCTGCTTTCTAGCTATTGCAAAAGTTCTTATTTAACTGTTCTGTTCTTCATTCACAATTGGGCTCGAACCAAGGGTCCGATCGAGGACAAAATCACTATTCAACCTAGGTTTGGGCTAGACCATAATATTACAACTGGTTTGATCGTTTATTTTGTCTTTAACTCGTTTATATAATATTCTTAATTATCTGTGTTGAATCAATCCGTGTATCCTTAAATCTGCGTACAAATTTAATTATTATCCAATTTAAGGATAAACAGTTTGGCGCCCACCGTTGGGCTACAGATAGGTGATTTGATACAAATCTCCACAATACATACTATTTTACGCTTGTTCTTTAAAATCTTAATTTCAGGTTAGCTTAAAAATGTCGAATTCTAAATCTGCCCACTTGAACGTTGACATTGGGCTTGGCCATCATAGAAAAAATAATAATTTGGTGCCTAGGGACGAGGTGCCTCCTGCTGATCCCAAAGGTGTCCCAGTGTCGATCCGGTCGATGCTAACTCACAGGTGGCCATCGACGTCAATCTGCCAACTGATCCCAAAAACAACGTTCGCGAGGGACCCTGACCAATAGCCCGAGAAGCACCCAAAGGCAAATGTGATGGGTATAAGCCTACGGTTAATATTCAAAATGTTGCAGGCTCAATATGGGGGCGATAGCACAGCTACAGAGTCAAAGCCACGCCTCCAACAGGATTGAGCCTGAACAGTCTCGGGAAAACATTCGAAGAAACAAACAGATTACTGAGAAACCGAGTGAAGCTGAGCCTAGGGTCAATCCCGAGATAATGAAAATGCTTGAAGCATTAAGGAATCCAGTAGAATCAAGAGAGAAGAAAATTGAGACCAATGACAAGAAGGTAGA
Source organism: Nicotiana knightiana (assembly GCA_005239525.1). Classification (NCBI taxonomy): domain Eukaryota; kingdom Viridiplantae; phylum Streptophyta; class Magnoliopsida; order Solanales; family Solanaceae; genus Nicotiana; species Nicotiana knightiana. The sequence goes on from ML429506.1 coordinate 6,181, forward strand.
AACATACAATTCCAGGGTCGATCAAATCCCAGGAGCACCCCTGATATTGAAAGGGCCGGATTTTAAGAAATTTCCAGAAACCTTTTCCTACCGGCGCAGCACCAAAGCCGATCCTAAAGAGGTTTCGTATGCCCGATATCTCCAAATATAACGGAATCACGGATCCAAATTAGCATGTGACCTCCTATACATGCGCAATCAAAGGGAACGACATGGAAGATGATGAAATCGAGTCAGTGTTACTGAAGAAGTTTGGGGGGATTTTGTCAAAATGAGAGATGGTATGGTATCAAAACTTACCCCCAAATTCCATTCACTCATTTCCTATGCTTGCAGACGCTTTCGTAAAGGCCCATGCCGGGGCCATCAACGTCGAGACCAGAAAATTGGATGTTTTCAAGGTTAAACAAAGAGACAATGAGATGCTCAGGGAGTACGTGTTAAGGATCCAGACGGAACAGATGGACCTCCCTCCAGTTGTAGATGATTGGGCCGTTCAGGCATTCACTCAGGGGCTTAACCCCCGAAGCTCCTTGGCTTCACATCAACTAAAAAACATTTGGTAGAGTACCCGGTGGTGACTTCGGCCAAAGTCCACAATAGGTACCAATCGACGATCAAGGTTGAGGACGACCAACTCGGAGCCCCTTCTGGGTCTATTTATCCCATTAGGGCCAAAAACATGTCTAAGAGATACATTTATCATGAGCTAAGACCGGTCGGATCGATACCAACCATACAACGTGGATCGACAAGGAAAAGGTCCGTTTGTCATCCCATAAGGAACCAAAAGACAGGCGATCGAGGGCCCACTAACTGAGGTCTGATGAGCAAAAATGGTTTCGATAGGCCGCTCAGGAGTAGGGAAGCACCAAGATTATCAGAGTATAACTTCAACGTTGATGCTGCCAGCATCGTGTCAGCAATCGGGTGCATCAAAGAGACCAAGTGGCCTCGGCCATTGAAGTCTGACCCTACCCAAAGAGATCCTAACTTAATATGTAAGTATCACGACACTCATGGTCACAGGACCAAGGATTGCCGACAGCTAAGAGAAGAAGTTACCCGGTTATTCAACAACAGGCACCTATGAGAGTTTCTAAGTGATCGGGCCAAAAACCACTTCAGGAATAGGGATGCCAACAAATAGATCGAACAAGAGGATCCCCAACACGTCATAAACATGATAATCAAAGGGGTAGATGTCCCCCATGGACCAATGATAAAGCGCACTGAAGTGCCGATCACGAGGGAAAATTGCACTCGAGATTATGTCTTGGAGGGAACCATTTCGTTCCGCGACGAGGATGACGAGGATATTATGCAACCTCACAATTAATCTTGAGTTAAACGTGTGTTGGTTGATCCAGGTAGCTCAGCGGACATCAAAAAATCAATGGTCGTAGAGCAATTGGGGTTACAGGACCAAATAGTGCCAGCAGTCCGTGTATTGGACGGATTTAACATGGCATGCGAAACCACAAAAGGGAAGATAACCCTGCCAGTGAACACCGTTGGGATGGTCCAAGAGACAGATCTACATGATCGAAGGGAATATGACGTATAACGCTCAATTCAGAAGGCCATGGGTTCACAACATGAGGGCAGTACCCTCAACCTTGCACCAGGCGTTGAAATTCCCTACACCAAGAGGAGTCAAAACGGTCTACAGAAAGCAGTCGGCCGCAAAGGAGATGTTCGCAGTCGACGAGGTAATCCTGGTGCCCGCAGTTTCAACATCAAGGAGTGCGGAGCTGACCAAAAAGGAAGAAATTAAATAGCAATCACTGATGTTGGTCTCGCTTGAACTGGAGGAACGAGGAATAGACGAAGAGGATGATTACGGAGTCCCGATCATTCATAGCTCCTGATGACACCGACGCCACCAAATCAACTGTCAAAGAGTTGGAGAAAGTCATATTAATCAAACACCTACCTGATTGAAATGTATACCTGGGCATGGGGTTAATTCCTGAACTTACCAAAAAACTTATAGATTTTTTTAAGCTAACATAAATTATTTTGCTTGGTCCCATATTGATATGACAGTGATCCCACCGAAGGTAACCACTCATAAGCTGAGTTTGGACCCGAAGCTCCATCCGGTTAAGCAGAAGAGGAGGCTGCAGACTGAGATCAAGCATGCGATCATCAAGGATCAAGTATCCTAACTCCTTAAAATAGGGTCCTTCCGAGAAGCTAAATACCCAGACTGGTTAGCTAACGTAGTGGTAGTGCCCCAAAAAGGGAATAAGATAAGAATTTGTGTAGATTACAAAGACCTAAGCAAAGTGTGCCGTAAGGATTGTTTCCCTTTGCCTAACATCAATCAGATGATCAACTCGACGACGGGGCATGAGATACTCAGCTTTCTCGATGCATATTCTGTATACAACCAAATTTGGATGGACCCGGAAAATCAGGGTAAGACTTTTTTCATCACTAAATTTGGCACCTACTGTTATAATGTAATGTCGTTTGGATTAAAGAACGTCGGTGCCACCTATTAATGCCTAGTAAATCGGATGTTCGAAGAAAAGATAGGAAAATAAATGTAAGTTTATATTGACGATATGTTGGTCAAGTCCCTACGAGCAGAGAACCATTGAAACATTTGCAGGAGACCTTTGACATGCTGAAGAAATACAATATGAAGCTGAACCAGGAAAAGTGCGCATTCAGGGTCAGATCAGGAAAATTCCTCGGGTTTATGGTATCCAATCGAGGGATCGAGATCAACCCCGAAAAAATCAAGGACATCACCATGGTGGACAACGTCAAGGACGTCAAAAGACTGACCGGGCGTATAACTGCCCTGGGCCTGTTCATCTCGAGGTCCTCGGACAAAAGCCATTGATTCTTCTCAATTTTAAGGAAGACGGATAACTTTTCCTGGACCCAAGGATACCAGCAAGTTTTGGAAGAACTCAAAAGGTACCTATCGAGTCCACCCCTGCTGCACACTCCGAAGACAGACGACCAATTGTACCTCTACTTGGCAGTTTCCGAGGTGGAGGTAAGTGGAGTCTTAGTCCGGGAGGAAGAAGGTACATAATTTCCTATAGAACTCTAGGTGAGGCTGAATAAAGGTCACATGGGAAAATTGGCGCTCGCTTTGCTAAGCGCCTCCAAGAAGCTAAAGGTGTACTTTCAATGCCATCCCATATGTGTCATGACCTCTTACCCGCTAAGGAACATCATAAACAAACCCGAGCTCTCGGGATGATTGGTCAAATGGGCCGTGGAAATTAGCGAGTACGATATCGAGTATCAACCCCAAACCGCCATAAAATCTCAGATTTTGGCATACTTCGTGGCTGAATTTATGCCTGCCTTAATACCCAAGTCGAAAGGGAATTACTGTTGACCTCGAAGACCACGTCGCGATTCAGATCCCTTTCCATAGATGGTTCTTTGAATGCGATGGGGTCCGGGCTTGGTATCGTATTAAAATTGCCTAGGGGAATGTACTTAGGAAATCTACTAGAACTGTGAAATTGACTAACAATGAGGCCGAGTATGAGGCTCTGATTGCAGGTCTAGAATTGGCTAAAAGCCTTGGGGCCGAGGTGATCGAATCTAAGTGCGACTCTCTCCTCGTGATAAATCAAGTTAACATGATGTTCGAAGTAAAAGAAGAATAGATGTGAAGATACTTGGACAAATTACAGATAACCCTACATCAATTTAGGGAATGGACCCTCCAGCATGTACCCCAAGACCAGAATAGTGAGGCCGATGCACTAGCTAACTTAGGTTCGTCGGTCTATTATGATGAATTAAGTTCGGGAGCAGTAGTGCAACTAATGAACTCGGTGATAGAAGAAGGACATGCCAAAGTAAACTCAACAAGTTTAACTTAAGATTAGAGGAACAAATACATAGACTACCTGAAGATCAGAAAATTGCCTTCGGATCCCAATGAATAGAGAGTCATGCGCACAAAGGCCGTAAAATTTAGGCGAAAGGGCATTTTTCAGGAGGAATTTCGACGACCCACTAGCCAGATGCTTAGGACCGGGAGAGACCGAATATTCTATGAGAGAAGTTCATGAAGACACTTGCGAAAACCATTCCAGGGGAGAATCTTCGGTTCGGAAACTAATTAGGGCCGACTATTACGGGACCAAAATGGAGAGAGATGTGAATGACTTCTATGGAAATGTGACAACTGCCAAAGACACGCCCGATGATCCATCAACCATGAGAAATGATCCACTCGATCTTGTCTCTGTGGCCATTTATGAAGTGGGGAATGGACATCGTCGGTCCCCTACCATGGGCACCAGGTAAGCTCAATTCATATTATTCATGACCGATTATTTTTCCAAATAGGTTGAGGCTCAAGCATTAGAGAAGGTACAAGAGAGAGAAGTCATTTACTTCATCTAGGACCACATAATATGTCGATATGGGATACTGGTCGAGATCGTCTGCAACAACGAAAAGAAATTTGTCGACAGAAAGGTGAGTAAGTTTTTCGAAGATCACAAGATCAAGAAGATACTAAAATGCCTTATCACCCTAGTGGGAACGGGAAAGCAACATTGACGAACAAGACTATACTTAAAAACATGAAAAAGAGGTTGACCGGTGCGAAAGGGAAATGGAAGGTGATCCTTCCCGAAGTCCTGTGGCCATACCATACGACTTTGAAAATCAAGCAGCGAGGCCACCCCATTTTCCTTAGTCTAAGGAGGTGAAGCCTTAATACCAGTCGAGGTGGGAGAACCGAGCATGAGGCTCCCGTATGCAACCAAAAATCCAAAGGGTGAAGCCATGATCACGAGCCTGGAACTACTGGATGAAAGGCGGAAGGCCACTTTGGTTTGGTTAGCCTTCTAGCAGCAGTGAATAGAAAGGTATTATAAATGAAGAGCCAGCCTCTAACACTTTCAAGTCAGGGACATGGTGTTGGGGAAAGTAACACTACACACCAGGAACCCGAACGAAGGGAAGATGGGCCCGAATTGGGAAGGACCGTATCGAGTTGTCGGAATAATCGATAAAGGCTCATATAAACTTGAAGCGGGAAATGGCGTATAACTACCAAAAAACTGGAACGTGTCACACTTAAAGTGGTACTACTGCTAAGGTATGAACTCAATTACTTTTTAATTATGTTATAAATTGGACTAACGCATGCAGGTAATAGGCCAAGGATAAATGTGGCTATTGGGATTGAAAGCACGTGTTGCACTCTTTTTCCCTTGAAACGGTTTTGTCCTGAAGTGGGTTTTTTGGCAAGGTTTTTAACTAGGCACAACAAAAAGTTCTACCTTAGATTTGAAGACCGATTTCAAATTTGAATCAATGACTATTTGCTTCAGGTCAACAATATCTGAGTTATCACGAGTTCGACCTCGAATACTGGGGGCCATTACTCTTGGATTAAGATCTTTATCAAGGGAAAGGGAAAATTTTACATGCTAAAAGATAAGGCTTGTTGGTTAGGATTCATTGTAAGGGCCAAACGGTCGTATGAACCATGCCCATATAGTCCACTCTAGCCATGGCACAAGTTCTTACGCGCTTTCGATCGTGTACCTTGCATACTAAGAAATTTAAGAACTTTCTACTTCCCTTGCACTTTAGTTACTGCGCATTTTGATCATGGATCCTAAAGCCCACGGGACTACTCAGGGACTGTCAAGCCCAGGGCTATCCCTACTCAGGTACTTTCGCCCGAAGAAAATTCGAACGACCTGGGCTACCGAATTCGGGAGGCACCAAACCCATTAGGCGCTGCCAAAATATAAAAGGCTACGGCCACCCTAAAACCAGCTCGGTGAAGTTCGAAGTCCCTAACTAGAAAGTAAGGCCCTTACGAAAATTCGAAACCTACTAAAAGTTTACCCTCAGCAAAAACATCATCTAAAAACACTTAAGCATATTAAAAGCCTCTGGTCTTACCGAGGGTTCGATGCCACAAGTAAAACAAAGTTGCATCAAAGTCGGGCTCCGTTGAAACCTCCAAAAACCAGATGCTCCAGAACTACATCTGATCTATGCGAATGCATCAAAAACAATATGCAAATAGAAATTGCAAGAAGATGCTGGAATACTAAAGACACGGTATTTCCAAAATGGAAACATTTTATATATTCTAAAATATATTTATAAAGTCCTAATAAGACGGCCTCAAAATAAACAAAAGTATATACTTAAGGAAAAACTTGAAAAAATACTAAGGCATCTACTCCTGGTCTTCACCGGGGCCCAACTTGTCGCCAAAACTGTCGGAGCCCTCGAAACCCTAGGAACCTTCAATACCCTCAGGCTCGTACAACTCCTTTTCTCGGCCTTGAGCCTCCTAGCTTCTTCAATAATGGCTCATTGGTCAAATCCTCAGACATGGATATCTTCGAGGGTCTCTCTCCAGGATAGTCGGTTTATGTACTCAGTCTTTGTCTTTAAGCATGTCATGGCTGCCTCCACATCGGCCTTGTACTGGGCCACCATTTCCTTGGCATCAGTAGAGGTTGCATCTAATTTGGACATCAGTGCAACATATTCTTCCCCAAGAGCATCCCTTTCTGTGAAGGCCAAGCTCAACTGTGCCCAGATATCATCATTCAGCAGAGACCACTTATCGTCTTTGCCCTTCACCACCCGGAGTTGGTTCTCAACCGATGCCAGCTTCACCTTCGCAACTTTCTTCTCCGAAGCCAGTAGGTCCATCATGCCTTTCCATACTTCAGTCGTGGCCTTGACCTCGTCCATCTCAGCTTGCAGCTGGTCGATCAGGTCTATCTTCTGTTGGACCTGCGAAGTTGTGTTGTTAGTCACCACAACTACTTGCTCTTTTATAGCCTCAAATAACTTTACCTTCTCTACCAGGTCGGCTTGTTCCCGTTTCAGGGTCGAGGCCTCCTTCTGAGCTTTTTCTAGTTCGGCCTTGAGAATGGGGAGGTCTTTAAGGGCCTCTTCCTATTGCTCAGTAAGAGCCTTGTACATGTCCTTCTTCCATACCTGCTCTTTGAAGCATTAAAGCCTGAAAAACAATGAAGTTCGTATAGAACATCAAATACCAAAGTAAGATTCACAAACGGGTACAAAGGGCTGACGCCTACCCAGTTCATCACCCATTGTACCTCGTTTAAGAGGCCCAATGTTCCCACCTCATTCATCTTTTCCTGGTCCTCCTTAGTCACCAGGCATTGGAGGTAGTCGGCTACGCCCGCCGGAGCACACAGGACCGGGGCATCCTTCAAGATCGACCTCATGATCCTCTTTCTCGATCGTAGCCTTCTACCCCTCATTAAGGGTTGACCCATGAGTGAAGAAAACGTTGTCGTCTTATGGCTCATACCTGATCCGATAGAGAGAATTGGGGTGAGGTACCCTGGACTTGGTGTTCTTCTTGGGCTTTCGGACCTGGATGGTCACCCTCCTCTTCTTTTTCGCCTCAGGGTCCGGGGAACCCGGGGACATTATGTTCTTCCTCATATTCTTCTCCTCCTTCACGGCAGCCCCAGGCTACCCCAAAATAGAGGGCTCGACAACCGATGATGGATCCTCTTACTCATCCAAAGGCCTAAAGTTCGGTTGTCGTAGGCAGACCTGTAAGAAAAGAGAAAGGTTTTGCACTATGTAAGTTAAGAGCGTGATGATAAATATTCAAGGAATAACCTCACCATAAGAACGAGCCTCCCATTATCCCTCTTAATTTTTGTGCCATGCGCGCTCGGAATACGACATCTGCTTTCAGATCCCCTCGATCCACTACTTGAATTGGGGATTGCTTTAGGAACTTGAGCAACAACTGCACGACCACAAATACAGGCCGAGAAGTGAAGGATAAAAAGAAAGGAATACTAAAGAAAGATAATACTTATGGGATGAGTTCCACATCTTGGGGAATGGAAAAAACTCCGGAGGGAACGGGTCTTCGGTTCTCACCTGAATGAACCTACCCTAGCAGCCTCGGTCCTCAACATATATGAAGTGCGGTCCGCAAAATATTTCTGCAGCCGCAGAATTCCCTCTGCAGCCGCAGAATTGATGAAGCAGCCATGAAGTACCTGAAGTAGAAGTGCGGACCACACACAATTTGTGCGACCGCAGAACATGGTCCGCACTGACAAGAATAAGAAAAGTTTAGAAAGTGTTTAAATGACCAAGATTGAAGCCTTGCCTGAAGTGCGGACCGCACAAGAATTGTGTGGCCGCAGAAGCTAACTTGCAACCACAGACCAAATTGTGCGGCTGTAGAATCTAGTTCCCTGCAAATTTACCCATGTGCGGACCGCACCAGGAATTTTACCGCCGCAGAACCTCCCGATGGGAATTTTTGTCAGTGAATTTTGGGTCACTATAAATAGACGGGAATCACAATTTTAGGTCATGTTTTGAAGTTCTAGCAGCTGCAGTTGTTGTGGTTTTCCATTTTAGGAAATTTGTGATCATTTTGGGATAAAAATATCATAGTTTATCATTTGAATTTTATATTATGGGTTTTAGTAGTATTTCTTCTTTGCTTTCTTTATTTTCTGCTATGAGTAGCTATTTGACATTTACTAGGGTTATGACCCAACCCTAGTGTGTAAACCTTATGGGTAGTTAATTTAATGTTTGTTTATGATTGGATATTGATTATTTAGTCTTGTTTATGTTTTAATTTTAGAATTAATGGTTGCAAATATTGATTCATGCCTTTTTGACTTGGTCTTTGCTTGAGAAAGAAGAACCTAGTCTAGGAAAGCTTGGCTAACAAGAAATTTGGCTAATTGAGGATTTGATTAGCCTAATTAAAGTGTTTGAACTAGATATAGGGAAAAACCGACTTGATCTCATATCAACTATTTAGATTGATACCCATTTGGGCTTGAGAAAGCCAAATTGGGCAAAATCACTCTATGACCGAGAGATATTTGAGTAGGTAACTTAGAGTTGAGAGCTATAATACACCCCAATCAATAAAATAAGTGTTAGCGTACACAACCCATTATGAGAACACCTAGGTGAAGGTCACATCCATAGGCCTTTTAAACAATTACTTGCTTTCTAGTTCTTCTCATTAGTTTACAATTTTTAGTGTTAATTTAGAAGTAGAAAATAAAATCCCTTGTTTGATGTGCGAGTTATTTCATTTACTCTCATCAAATGTACACCCTAACATCAATCTTAAACTCCCTGTGGAAATCGACCCCGACTCTTGTTGGGTACTATTCTTCCAACGACCGTTTTCACTCAACATTGAGTTCGGATTTGACGTGGATTAATTTTTGGCGCTGTTGCCGGAGAGTTAAAACAATGTTAGCTATATATTTGACTGTGTTTTTGGAATATCTTCTTTCCCTTCCCTGTTACTAACTTGTTTAAGAAATTATAGGTATAAACATGACGAACATTGATCTCAGAAATTTGCCTTTGGGGGAATTAGACACCGAGGAGGAGCAAGTAGAGGAGGTACCTCTTGAGCCTTAAGCCAATCAGAGAGGCTTGGTACCACATGAAAACGTGCCCGTTCCACCCCCACCTCCACCACAAGCGGCTCCACACTGGATATTGCCCAACGAAGGTTATGCTAGTGCAATAGTCCCTCCCCGTATTGGGGTGGGAAACTTTCAAATCACCAATGTGATGCTCACTTTTCTTGAGCAACGGGGTTTCCTTACCGGTGCTCCAACTCAAAATTCTTATAAACATTTGAAGGTCTTATGGATACATGTTTGGGGAGTAAGCAAAATAATGTTTCCGAGGATGCATTGAGCTAAGGCTTTTTCTCTTCTCTCTACGGGGGAAAACTTTAGATTGGCTGGAACACTTGTCGAACCATTCAATTCACATTTGGGATGAGTTGGAGAAAAGGTTCATTGCTAAGTTTTTCTCTCCAGGGTACATGGCTACACTTCGAGATGAGATATTGGAATTCAATCAAAAGTTGAATGAACCACTACACGGAATATGGGAGCGCAATAGAACAATGGTTAAGGAATGTACCAACAACGATATGACATAAAACATGATACAACAAGCCTTTATCATGGGATTAACACAACCGACCAATGTGAAGTGAATCAACTAGGCGGTGGGAATTTTTGACTACCCTTATGCGAAGACGTGTGAAATCTTGAATGAGATGGCAGAAACATCGTCGGCCTGGAAATCCCGTGCCAATGTCCCACAAGGTGATCCGAATATGGTCCATCTTCCCAAACAATTGCAAGATCATGGACAAGCCATTGCCAAATTGACCACTACCATTACTCAACTAGAAAAAACTCAACTAAGTCAAGTGCAAGCTCCTAAGCAAATTAGTTCTATGGAAGGAGTGAATGTTCTAGTAAACAAGAGGAGGACTAAGGATCCACAAGTGCAAACTCGAGTGGAGAACTATGTGTAAGATGCTAGTGGTTTTGAGCAAGATGATACTTATAATGAGCAAGAGGAGGAAGTGCAATATTTGAACAATTTTTAAGGGGAAAGAAACAACTTCCAAGGCCCAAACCAACAACAATGGAGACCACAAAACAATCATGGAAATTGGAATTACAACAATTAAGGAAATTGAAGTGGAAGCAACAATCAAGGAAATTGGAGTGGCAATAACCAAAGAAATTGGGGAGGTACCAATCAAGGTGGTTGGAGTAACAATCAAGGCAACTAGGGGTCGGGTTTTTAAAGACCCCTAATGTATCAACAACCGAGCAACCCACCCCATTATCCTTCTCATGGTTCAAGTTCTTCAAATAATGAGATGGGATTTATTGAGAGTATGTTCAAGCAAATGATGGAAAAGAATGCCGATTCAGATGCCCAACTTTCCTCACACAACACATCAATCTGCAACCTAGAAGTTCAAATGGGGAAAATATCTCAAGCTTTAAATTCTCGTCCAAAAGGGGCATTACCAAATGACATGGTGGTAAACCCAAAGGTTGGTAACAATACGGGGCATGCTATGGCAGTTATCACATGACGTCAAGGAGGCGGGAATGTACCTACCTCAAGTGGAAGGCGACTTGTTGATGACCAAGTGATGTAAGAAGAAGAGATCCCGAACAATGTTGTTCAACTTGATGATGAGGTTCAGATTGATATTGATGATAGTGTGGAAGAGAGTCAAGAGGAGGTGAACCCATCTAGGGAACACATTATTGACATACCGGAGCCGGTAATGCAAAAGGAAAAGTCATCATTGCCTAAGACTCCACCTACATACCCTCAAATACTTGCCAAGCAAAATGGTAATAATCAATTCAAAAAGTTTATTCAAATGATGAAGAGTCTTTCAATCAATGTGCCATTTGTCGAAGCTTTAGAATAAATGCCCAGTTAAGCAAAGCTTATGAAAGATCTTGTGACAAAGAAGTGGATGAATTTTGAGACCATAAAAGTCAGTCATCAAGTGAGTGCAATAGTTCATTCAATGGATCCTAAGTTGGAGGGTACCGGTGCTTTCACGATTCCTTGTACAATTTGAAGTGTCGAGTTTGCTAAAGCTCTTTGTGATCTGGGGGAAAGTTTAAATTTGATGCCCTATTTGGTTTTCAAGACTTTGGGGATTGGGTAATCAAGACCCACCTCTATGAGATTGAGAATGGCCAATCGTACCATGAAAAGGCCATTGGGTGTGATTGAAAATGTTTTCGTCCGGGTTGATAATTCATTCTTCCGGCGAATTTTGTCATTATAGATTGTGAGGTTGATTATGAGGTGCCAATTATTATTAGGAAACCTTTCCTTGCTACAGATAAGGCTCTCCGTGATGTTGAAGCCGTAGAATTCACTATCTGGGTTGGTGATGAAAAAGTGGTATTCCACATGTGTAAGTCCATGCGTCAACCAAATAGCAATGAGGTGTGTTCTTTTGTGGATTTTGTGACCGATGCCATTATTGATGATACAAGTGCTACAATTAATGTTGGTGATATGTTGGAGGCCCTCTTGCTCAACGTTGATGATGACGAGATGGATGGCTTTATGGAATGTGTGAACTCTTTGCAAGGAATGGGGTCGTACAACTAAGCACCCCAAAAATTGTCCTTGGATCTTGCAAATAGGAAGACTCCTACAAAGACTTCTATTGAAGAGCCACTTACCTTGGAGTAGCAGCCATTTCCTCCACATCTTCAGTACTAATTTCATGGCCCTTGTTCTACTTTACTAGTTATTCTTTACTCTTGTTTGACTAACGTGCATGTAGATTCCACACTGGCGGTGTTACAAAAGAGGAAGAAGGATATTGGGTGGACCTTGGTGAATATTCGGGGTATAAGCCCCACCTTTTCCATGCATAAGATCAAGTTGGAGGATAGCGCTAAACCATCTATTGAATATCAAAGAAGACTCAATGAGGCTATGCAAGAAGTTTTTAAGAAGGAGATTATCAAATGGTTGGATGTCAGGGTTGTCTACCCTATCTTCGATAGTTCATGGACTTCTCCGATTCAATGTGTCCCAAAGAAGGGGGGCATGACGATGGTCACCAATGATAATAATGAATTGATTCCTACAAGAACGGTTACCGGTTGGAGAGTGTGTATGGATTATCACAAGCTCAACAAAGTAACAAGGAATGATCACTTTCCACTTCCTTTCTTAGATCTAATGCTCGATATATTGGCCGACTATGCTTTCTATTTTTTTCTTGATGGGTACTCGGGCTACAACCAAATTCTCATTGCTCCGAAAGATCAAGAGAAAACAACCTTTACATGTATCTATGGTACTTTTTCTTTCAAGTGGATGGCATTTGGTTTGTGCAATGCATCAACAACTTTTCAACGGTGTATGATGGCTATTTTAACAGACATGGTGGAGGACTACCTTAAAGTTTTCATGGATTACTTCTCGATGTTTGGGGATTCTTTTGATGGTTGTCTTGCAAATTTGGACAAAGTGTCAGATAGATGTGAAGAAACCAATTTGGTACTCAATTGGGAGAAGTGACATTTCATTATTGAGGAAGGTATTGTCCTTGGCCATAAATATAGTTGAGAAGGCAAATATTGAGGTTATTTCTAAGCTTCCACCACCAACATTGGTGAAGGGTATGCAGAGTTTCTTAGGCCATGAAGGTTTTTACTGGCTCTTTATTAAAGATTTCTCTAAAGTGGCGAACCCATTGTGTAAGCTTCTTGAGAAGGATGCCAAGTTTAATTTCAATGATGATTGTATGAGAGCTTTTGAATTGTTGAAGCTCAAGTAGACAACAACTTCCATCATCACCACTCCAATTTGAAGCTCAAGTTTATAACTACTCCCATCATTACTGCTCCAAAATTGTGTGTGCCTTTTGAACTCATGTGTGATGCAGGTGACGTAACGGTTGGGACTGTTTTGGGGAAAAATATCAACAAGATTTTCCATCTGGTCTACTATGCTAGTAAGATCATGAATAGTAACCTAGTCAACTATACCTTTATGGAGAAAGAGCTCCTTGATATTGTGTTTGTAATTGAGAAGTTTCGTCTGTAGTTGATGGGTGCAAAAGTTATTGTCCACACGAACCATGTGGCACGTCATTATCTTATGAGTAAAAAGGACTCCAAAACTCGGTTGATGAGATGGGTGTTCTTGTTACAAGAATTTAATATTGACATCCAAGATAGGAAAGGCAATGAAAACCAAGTGGAGGACCACCTGTCTCATTTGAAGGAGGAGGGGAGGCCGTATGATGGCCTTCAAAATCAATGACTTCTTCCCCGATGAGCAACTTTTGGTAATTTTGATGAAAGAGATGCCATGTTTCGTAGGCTTAGCAAATTTTCTTGTGTGTGGAATCATTCTGGATGAGTTCTCTTCAAGCCAAAGGAAGAAGCTAAAAAGGGATTGTCAAGATTATTATTGCGATGAACTGTACCTTTTCCGTATTTGTACGGATGGGGTGATTAGGAGGTGTTTACCGAAAGAAGACCAAGGTGATATTCTCGGGGCTTGTCATTCTTCACCATATGGTAGTCATCATGGTAGAGCAAGAACGGCGACCAAAGTTCTTAGTTGGGGTTTTTATTTTTCGACTCTTTAGAAGGATGCTAGAGATTTGGTGAAAAGATGTGATGAATGTCAATGGGCCGGTGGAATCTCAAAGAAAAATGAAATGCCTCTCAAACCATCTTGGAGATTGATATTTTTGATGTTTGGGGCATTGAATTCATGGGACCTTTTGTGAGTTCTTGTGGAAACACATACATCTTGGTCGTAGTGGATTATGTGCCCAAATGGGTTGAGGTCGTCGATTTACCCAACAATGAGGCTAGCAGTGTAATGGCTTTCTTGAAGAAGAATACTTTCACAAGGTTTATTACTCCACGTCCAATCATAAGAATTGAGGGGTCACACTTTTGTAACAAAGCTTTTGACACTTTACTTATCAAGTATGGTGTCACTCAAAAAGTTATGACTCCCTATCACCCACAAGCTAGTGGGAAAGTGTAAGTCTCCAGCAGGGAGATAAAGAGTATCTTGTCTAAAACGGTGAATGCTAATCGGACGGATTGGTCTAAAAAGATGGATGATGCATTATGGGCTTATCAGACATCTTACAAAACACCTATCGGAATGTCGCCACACCGTTTGGTGTTCGGAAAATCTTGTGAACTTTTGATGAAACTAGAGCATAAGGAAATGTGGGCTCTAAAGAAGTTGAATCTTGATTGGGATGCAGCCGCTAACTTGAGGGTTGCACATTTAAATGAAATTGGATGAGTTCCATTACCCTGCTTATGCCAGTTTGTCCTTGTACAAAGAAAAGATGAAATATCTGCATGACAAATACATTTGGAACAAAGAGTTCAAGGTAAGCGATCTTGTATTGTTGCTTAACTCAAGGTTGAGAATGTCTCCCGGGAAGCTAAAATCCAAGTGAGGTGGTCCATTTGAATTTGTTGGTGTGACACCTTTTGGTACATTAGTCTTGAAGAACAAAACCAATAAAGTATTCCAAGTCAATGGTCACTGGGAAAAGCACTACTTGGGAAAGGTTGGAGATAGCCACGTGGTGTTGATCCTTCACTTCACTTGAGGGTATTTTGCATCGTGTCGCGACATTGAATCAGGCGCTTCTTGGGAGATAACCCAAGTTCTTTTCCTTTTTCTTTTATAGTTAGGTATTATTTGTGTTCTAACTTGATTTGAAGTGTGCTACTGGGATTAGGGTGACTTGCAAGAAAGGTGGACACAAATATGGCTAAGTGTTCAAAATTATATGGACCACACTTTATTTGTGCGGGCTGCACATTTCTGTGTGCTACAGCTGGAGAGAATTGCGACCACACATTTCTCATGCGGACCGCACATTTGAAATATTGAAAACATGTAAAAATGTTAGATCTCTGAAGTTTGATCTTGTCAGTGCAGAGGCTGATCTACGACCACACGTGAAATCTGTGGCCGCACCTGAAAATATGCAAACCGCACATTGAGCTCAAAGACTTTCAACACAGGGGACAGAGTGCGGATCGCACATGAAAATGTGTGGCGCACTCGACTCTTGTCCCTTTCCTATCACTTGGTATACGTAGAGGAATATAGATCATTTTACACTTTTCCCTCTGTTAACAAACACTGTGGCTCTGTTGATTTTCTTGAGAGATTTTAACCGTCCCACACACAACCACCTGTGATTATTCACCCATTGCACTCACTCTATCTGGTATGCTTCAATTATTGTCAAATTTTTGTGTTAGTTTAATTTTTATTTTTAGTTTCTTATTAGGCCATATGTTATTGGAGTTCAACCATGTGTCCATGTGGGGTAGATCTGATCTGGGTAATCATAACATGCTCTAATAGGATTAGGTTAGTGAATTTTCATGTTTTGACCATGTTGCCATGTCTATTTGTGCAAGAAATTAAAAAATCTAAGTAGAAAAAAATATGACTATTCGTACTTTTGAAATTTGCGGCCGCACTTGAATTTATGCGGACCGCGAATAAGGAAACATGGGAAACTTAGTGAAGCAAAGGATCTGCAACCGAAATTTAAAATGTCCAGACCTTACATTTCTCTTGCGGCCACAGATCGACCATAACACTATCTTTAGAGACTCTGAACTTTGAGAGTCTTGAGTTCGGCCGCACTTGCAAATTCTGCGGCTGTACTTCCTTCCTATGTCTGCAGAACAAAGATTCTACAGATAGGTTTTTCAACTTGGCCGTATTTACTAATTTTTGTATGTGGTGTCTAGTAAGGTCTTTGACACTTGAGAGAAAGTTCCTATTGAAGGATTTAAGGAAATACAACCCGACGATCTTGAGGCAGTTCAGAGAAATAAAGGGCTGGATATGGTTTACTGAGAGAATTGAGGATGGCAAGGAATACCTCGTCTGAGAGTTCTATGGTAATGTTTCTCACATAAAGAAGGGGACGAAGGTGACCAAAGCATGTAACCTCAAGGTGAGGTTTGATCAGCATACACTAACGCGTACTTGGGATTTGAGGACCTGGAGACAAAGGAGTACCTGGAGATATGTGCAATGAAGAAAGAAGTCCGGCCTTGTCTGGCTGAGATATTAGCACCACAAAGGCCACCACCACCATGGATTACCGCTGGGGTTCCCATTCAGCGGAACACATTGAGCTTTGAGGCGAAGGGTTGGCAGACCTTTATTTGCAACAGGCTGGATCCATGCCAAAATGAGACTCGTCTACCTATTCTTTGGGTTGTTCTTGTGGATTCCATCATGGACGAGTACCCAATTAATATGGGTGCGATGATGTCGGCCAACATTTCTTTGATAGCACAACAAGCTAGCTCGTCCCACCCTTATCGTAACACTATCACAGAGTACCTCACCGATGTAAAGGTAGAGCCGAAATATTTTGACACTAAGGTGAAGCCGAAGAAGACATGTGACTGGTATTCACTAATGGATGAGACCAACCCAAAGAAGAAAGCCCAACCTTCTACCACCACAAGCGAGTCTGATGAGCCTGTAGTGGTAGTTACTGAGATAACTGACCTTCCATCCACCTCTCTTGAGCCCTTTTCCAGTGTTGCTGCTATGCCTCTACCATCAACCATCAGCTCATACCACAGCCCCCAGGGCAGCCCCTGCTCCAGTTCCGAGGCTAGTGCCACTGCTTACAACTACATTATCTTCTATACGAGTCCCCCAGACATTGGAGAGTCTGAACAACTGGATGCAGATAGCTACTTCAAAGCTGTCTGACATATCTAGCATTGTTGCAGCGCAATCATCTACACAGGCACCAGAGGTCTCCTCTGATCTTGTTGAGAAATTGAAGAAGATTCTGGACAACCAGAAGATGATCATGGACGCTTTGGTACATCACATGTTGGTTATTGAGGTTGGGTAAAGAAGTGAAGAAGATAAGGAAGTCATAAGCAAGCAAGACATCAGTGGACAAGCTTCGAAGGGAGGTGACTAGACTTGCGACAGCGGGGGATCTACCTTTTGACATGCTACTTGACCCGCACCAGTCCACCCCAGATCCATCAGCAACATCTGCACCGATTGCACCAGCTGGCTAGTTAGAGGAGCCAGACATTGTTGCCGACACTGCTGAGGCAGTGCGTGCGATGTTCACCACTCCCGTTATGCCTAGATTTGATGATGATGAGATACAATTGGCTGACCCTACGAGAGATGCTATTCAGCAACATCTGCACCGGTTGCACCAGTTGGCTAGTCAGAGGAGCCAGACATTGCTGGGGACACTGAGATGTCCAAGGATCCTTAGGGAGTTTTCTTCACCCTCTGTTCTTTCACCCTTATTTTGTTAAGCTTTAGGGACAATGCTTACTTTTATTGGGGTGGGAGGG
>ML429508.1:0-21636 GCA_005239525.1 Nicotiana knightiana
TCCTATGAAATTAATCTATTAGAACGCACTAAGATTACGATGTTTAATTAAGCACGGCGACTACGTATATTCCTATCCTAACCAAATATCCGCTCCCCTAAAGGGTTAAGATCGCACTCTCTTCAATTCTTCTCTAATCTATATCTGGCTTTCCCAAGCATAACATATATAGTATATAGAACAAAATTGCTGGCCAAACAATTAAGCAATTAAACGCAGAATCGAAGAAACAACCATATATTGAGCGAATTATAATCAAGGTTAAGTTAATATCGAATAACAATACTCATGGCTAAACCACAACCCCAGAACAATGGGTGTTTAGCCACTCATACTAGAATTAAACAATTGCATAAGTTTCGCATAAATGGAAAACTAGATTAATATGTTTGGGTCTATACACATGTTTGGGATAAATCCTAAACGTGTAGGAGACTTCTATTCCAACCGAGAAACACTTAAAACCTTCAAAACTCGGAATTTATCAAACAAAGGACCTCAGGCGTTAAGCCCCAAATGCCCAGCTAAAGCCTGGGTAGGCCAAGCGTTTGGGCTCTAACGCCCCACTAACGCCGGGTTATGCCAGGCTTTTGGGCTAAAATGCCCAGCTATGGCCCGGGTCACTCCTTTTCGACTCTTGAGCAAATTTTTGACATTTATACACCCTTTTAACTCGGCTTCCATCTCCAATTCACCTACAAATGAAATAGACTCCATTATGCACATATAACATGTATCTTTATCACAAAATCACATAAAATGTAAGATATATGATGCTTAAAACTATGGATTCTAGCCACGCATCACGGGCACACCAAAACTAGTGCACCAGCAGTGATTTTTCAAGATCAAACACCCCGAAATCTACCTGAAACTCACCCGAGCCTTTGGGGCTCCGACCCAAATACGCACACAACCTCAAAAACATCCTACGAACTTACTTGTGTGATCAAATCGCCAAGATAACATCTTAAACATCGAATTAAACCCCAAAATCAATGAAATTTTCCAAAAACTTCTAAAACATTGTGACGACCTGGCCGGTCGTCTTAAGAATTAACGCCCCGATCCCCTATTAAATATTTTCCCCAAGTCTATTTCTGCTAAATTGAATTGTCGGGACATTCGGTTTTGAGTTTTGGAGAGTTTTGGGACACTTAGTCGCTAAATGAGAGCTTAAAATTTGGAAAGTTGCCCGTAGTCGGAACAATGTGAAGACGGCCTCAGAATGGAAATTTGATGGTTTCCTTAGCTCTGTTAGGTCATTTCGGGCTTGGGAGCATGTTCGGAATGCATTTTGGAAATCTGTAGCTCATTTAGGCTTGGAATGCCGAAGTTTGAATTTTTGAAGTTCCGGTCCGATAGTGAGATTTTGATCCGAGGGTCGAAATGGAATTTCGGAAGTTGCAGTAGTTCCGTCATGTCATTTGGGATATGTGTGCAAAAGTTTAGGTCATTCAGACATGTTTTGGTTAGGTTTTTGATCGAAAGCGTGTTTTGATGAAAATGGAAGTTCTTAGGCTCAAATCCTTGTTTAATTAGAGATTCCGACGTTGTTTTAGGTGATTTAAGGATTGGTACAAGTTTTAATGATGTTATGGGATACGCCCGTAGGTTTGGTTGAGGTCCCGGGGGCCTCGGGTGTGTTTCAGATGCTCAACGGGCCATTTCCTCCTATGTTTGAACTGTTGTTGCTTTTTCTGGTGCGCCTCTATCACGTTCGCGAGCTTCCCTTCGTGATTACGAAGGCTTATTTGACCACCTGAAACTTTTCTTCTTCGCGTTCGCGTCCTCCTCCACACGTTAACGTAGAGTAATTTTGGAGAGGACCAGTTTTCCTCATCGCGTTCGCGACCGGTCCCTACGCGTTCGCGAAGCTTCACCTCTTCCTCCATCGCATCCGCGGCTAAGCCATCGCGTAGCTCTATTTGGCCTTGAGGGCTGAGCTTATTTTATTCATCACGTTCGCATTCCCCGTGTCGCGTTCGCATAGCCTTGTCAGCTCAGGCCTTCACGTTCGCGTACTGCTCCTCGCGATCGCGAAGAGCAATCTTGGCAGCCTCCATTTTTCTTCTTCGCGAATGCGTGACTTCCTCCGCGTTCGCGATTCAGTAAACGCCTGGGAAGTATATACATCTCAAAATCCGAGGGTTAGCCATTTTTACCAAAACTCAAGCTTGAGAGCTCGGATTTGAGAGAGATTATGAGGGTTTTTTAGAGGCAACGATTGGGTAATGATTCTAAACTCCTTTTTGCTTATAACCCGCTAATCTAATCACAAATTGCTCTTCTAATTTCGGATTTTGTATGGAAAATGGGTAAAACTTCATAGACCAAATTATTGAATTTTGAGTGGGTGGTTGAACTCCGATTTAAGATATTTTTATATGGTTGGACTCGTGAGAGTACGAGGGTTCTGAAAATGTAAAATTTATCCGATTCCGAGATGCTGGCCTGAGGGGCGTTTTGGTCAGTTTATCTAATTTCGTGCCTTAGCTTTGAATTAAATAGTAGAATCAGTTGCTTGAGATGTTATTTACGACATGTAATTGAATTGTATATATTTGGACCATTTGGAGTCGGATACTCGTGGCAAACGTGTGGTTTCGAGTTGATTTTGAGCCGGTTCGAGGTAAGTGGCTTATCTAACCTTGTATGGGGGATATTTCCCCTTAGGATGTAATAATTGGTAATCGAATGCCCTGTACGTGATGTGAGGAGCGCGTACTTGTGCTAATTGTTGAAAATCCGGTTTTTACTTTAAATACTTTGACTGAGTTTCTTCTTACCTGTTTTATTCTACTTGCAATTATAGCCTATGTTAGTTTAGAAAATCATGCCTAATTGACTTGAAGTGCCTATTTGCTTAAGTTGCTTTGATGTACTACGTGAATCATGTTAGGATAGAACTACTTGTAGCCTTGTATTTTTCTTTGCACTCTATTTCTGAATATCTTCTTGTTGTTGCTGCGTATTTACATTGGGACTACGGATGTGGGATTCCGGTAGCTCCCCCCCCCCCCNATTGATTGATGGACTACGGGACGGTATCCCGGGACGGATATACACATATGATGGACTACGGGACGGTATCCCGGGAGATCTACTGGACAGTTGAGAAAAGGACTACAGGACGGTATCCTGGGAGATCCTCATTGTTACCATTGTCATTGAGTTGTACATATACTGTGTTTACTCCGTTCTTTGTGTTTTTTATTGTCTTGTTTGACCTGCCTTATTTCACTGTTGTACTCATTATTACTGCCTGTTTTCATCCTGTAAATTTCTATTACATTGTTTAACCTCAGTAGGGCCTTGACCTTCCTCGTCACTACCCGACCGAGGTTAGGCTTGGCACTTACTGAGTACCGTTGTGGTGTAATCATGCCCCTTCTGCATATGTTTTTCATGTGCAGATCCAGGTACCTCCACCCAGCCGCACTATCCCTGAGGTTGAGAGATATAGTAGAGACTTCGAGGTACATCTGCCGCGTCCGCAGACCAGGAGTCTCTATCTTATTCCAGCTTTAGTGGAAAGCTTTTTCCTTCCTTTCAGTTGTTTAGACATTCTGGAGTTAGAGCAGTGTAGTATATTTCTGTTAGCCTGTGTTTCTCGTGAGTTTCCGGGTTTTGGGGTGATATTGTAGCATTCCGCATTATTGGGTTGTATATGCCAAGCGGCATTTATATACAATTTTTCTTTAGTTGTTCAGTTTTAATTAATTTTCCGCAAGTTATGTTGTTTTTTCGCAGCGTTAGGCTTACCTAGTTATAGAGACTAGGTGCCATCACGACATGTTCACGAAGGGCGAACTGGGGTCGTGACAAACATCAAACTTTGCATTTATGGTCCGAATCACGTCAAATAACTTATGTTCCTTACCGAAACATCACAGATATGACATAAATATTATATCGAACCTGTACCAGACTCCGGAACCAATATACGGGTCCGATACCACAGGTTTCATATATAATTTCGTTTTCAAAAACATTTTATATTTTCATAAAACAATTTATTTTAAAAATTCATTTCTCGGACTTGGGACCTCGGAATTAAATTCCGGGCATACGCCTAAGTCCAATATTTTCCGAGGGACCCTCCGGGACCGTCAAATCATGGGTCCGGGTCCGTTTACCAAAAATGTTGACCAAAGTCAACTTTATTTAAATTTCAAATAAAAATTGTCAATTTCCTCAGTTTTTCACATAAAGGCTTCCCGGCTACACACCTGGGCTACCCACGTAAATCGAGGTGAGATTAAGGAGGTTTTCATGACCTCGAAACACAGAATTAGCTAGAAATACACGGGATGACCTTTTGGGTCATCACAAAAACTATAGATGGCCATTTATAGATGAACATGTATCGTCCAACGTTAGAGACTTTAGTAGCTGACTTTCATCATTGGGAGACACAAGGTAGATCTGCTGGCATCTGCATATTCCTGTAGTCTTCTCTTAGTTTTATACATATTGTTTTATTTTACTCAAAATAGATACATTATTTATTTCAGCCCATTATTTGTAGTATTCTTAGAAGTTCGTGAATTGTGACACCAAACCCTGGGTAGTCTTATAGTTATATATTTAGTGCGTGGCTCGGTTATTCATTCATTATTATTATATTCGTAAAGTTATGCATTGGAATTAATAAGTTAGCTTGATTTTGAGTCGTCTGTTTATAATTAAATAGACTTTGATGGAAATTAATTAAATAAGATCTAAAATTGGCTTGCCTAGCAAGTGTGGTGTTAGGCGCCATCACGATCCCTAAGGTTGGAAATTTGGGTCGTGACATTGTTACTTCTACCAATATCAGTTGTAATAGCAACACAAAAATTTATATGATGTTATCTTTAGGGTGTCAGTAGGTACACGTTTTCCCTTGGCCAAAGCTTTCAGACGTTGATAGTTGATGTAATCTTTAGGGTGATTTTTTATGTGTCTGGCCAAATATCCCATCCTATCTCGCGATCCATAAAAGTAAGGGCAGTAACGAGAGTATCGGATGGGTCATCATTTGGATTAACAGCGTTATCACTAGTTGGATCAACATCAGGAGCGGGACTAGTGGTTGTATCATCGTCGGCTTGAGTTTCATCAAGATCAATTTCTTCATCATTATTTTTATCAATATTATTATAATAATTACAATAGAGAGCATTCATTAATTCATGGTCTAAGTGTTCACCGGGTGCAATATTATAGCAAAATTCAGTGTCGGTAAAAATTGTTATAAACTATTATCGGTATCAAGAATAGAAGTTGTAGGATGGGTATGGGGTTTGGTTCAGGGAGCCGGGGGCATGGGAGGAGTATCGACAAACACCACTAGATTCGCCAGTCTTGGATTTTCCCTTATTCTTATGTTTACCGAAAAATATTTCTTAAGGAAGACATCTTAATTATTCAAGTAATAGCAAATAAATAAAACAAACAAAACTATCATATTAAGACTTAAGAGTTGATACGAGTTTACTGAATTGAATAATAACTTGTTGAAAATTGATTATTATTGAAGACTTGAAGACTTCAATTCACTAACTTCACAATATTTTCACAAACGGTAACAACCTCAATATTTTTTGACTATTTTTTGGAATAAAGTAAGTAATAGTAGCAACTATAGAAGAAAATTAGAGAGAGATTGTAATAGGTTGATATTTCTTTTGTAAGAAAATGAAAGAATGAAGAGATATTTATAGTTGAAAATAGGAAAAACGTGTAATAATGCAAAAAGTTTGGGATTAAAACTAAGTTGGGGGATGACTATTTTTTAAACCCCTAACAACTCTTTTTTTTTTCCAGCCAAATAGCTATTTTATTAAAAAAAAAAAGGAAATATCTGTTGGGCCCGCCAAGGGACCGGTCCGATCCCGGTCTCTTGGCGGGCCAAACGGACCAGGTCCTAACGATTACTAGCTAAGAACCGGACCACGAGATCGGCCCGAGCTGCCTATAGTGGCCTACGATCCCACCCTCTTAGCTTGCGGGCCTGGGCCAGTCCCGGCCCGACCCACTTGCCACCCTTACCATTAAATTGTCAACTTTCGGCAAAACAACACAAATCAACTTACGGACCGCCTATAATGACCCAAAGGGTCATCACCTATTTTCTTATCCATTCTGTGTTCCGAGGCCCTGAAAGCCTTTGTTAATCTCACCTCGATATGTGTGTGCATGCCGGGCGTGTAACCGGGAAGATTTTATGTGAAAAGTTGAAATTTATAATAATTAGTTGATTAAAGTTAACTTTGGTCAACATTTTTGGTAAACAGACCCGGACCCGTGATTTGACGGTCCCGGAGGGTCCGTAGGAAAATATGGGACTTGGGTGTATCCCCGGAATCAAATTCCGAAGTCCCAAGTCCGAGAAATGAATTTTTAAAGAAAATTATTTTCTGAAAATAATAAAGACTTTTGAAAATGAATTTTGACGTGAAATCTGTGTTACCAGGCCCGTATTATGGTTCTGGACCCTGGAATAGGTTTAATATGTGTTATATGAGCTATCTGTAAAATTTGGTGTAAAACAGACTTGGTTTGACGTGTTTCGGACCAAAAATGGAAAATTAGATAGTTTATGAAGTTTGAGAAAATTCTATAGATTTTGGAGTTTAATTCATTGTTTTTGATGTTATTTTGGTGGTTTCATTACTCGAATAAGTCCGTAGGTTCATTTTGAGGTCGTGTGTACATTGGGTTTGAGGTTCCGAGGGCTCGGGTGAGTTTCGGGTAGGTCCTAGGAGGTCTTTAGGCTTAAAATATAGTTGTTGAAGGTCAGAGAACTCAAATCTCTGAACTTACCACCGTTCGCGGACTGCGCTGAGGGCTTCGCGGCCGCAGTCGTTTTTTCGTGGTACGCGGTGTAGGAGCTGGGCCACTAGTCCGACTTCGGAGGACTATATCTTTTTATCTACAAGGAAGTTTGAGATGATTCAAAAACAAAAGTAGTAGCCCTTCGTGTCTAGTTTCCAGAAATTTAAAGAAATCGTAAATTGGAGATCTGTAGACAAAGTTATGGCGAAATCATAATTCCTAGGTTAGGCTAGACAGTTACCAGCACATGGGGTCGGTTGTGCTGATACTACACTCTGTGCTCTTTTGCACAGATCCATGTCTTGAATAGCAGCAGTAGTGCAGGAGCAGGCCTTCAGTCTAGCGAGATACCGAGGTAGCCTTGCAAGCGTCCGCAGGCCCGGCGTCTCCTCTATTTATTATTTCAGTCTGTTATCTCATTGTACTCGAGACAAACAATTGTGTTTTCTTTCAGACGATTGTGTTTAATACTCTTAGTAGTTCGTAAGTATTGTGACACCAGTCTTGGGTAGAGGCTTATGTTGAATTTTCCGCATTTCTATTCAGTTTTGTTTCTACAATTTAAGACTTCCGCTTTATTATTAAATTCCATTGTTTGCATGCGATTGCTGATAATTGTCTAATGAGGTAACGTGTTAATGAAAAAGGTAATTAAGGTTTGTCTTGCCTAGCTTCCACTAGTAGGCGCCATCACGACTCCCGAGGGTGGGAAATTCGGGTCGTGAAAAGTCGGTATCAGAGCTCTAGGTTGCTTAGGTATCACAACTCACGGACAACTTGGTAGAGTCTGAGGGATCGGTACGGAGACGTCTGTATTTATCCCCAGAGGCTGCAAAGTTAGGAATAACTCCACATTCCTTTATCTCCATCGTGCAAATTTATTCTTTCGTTGATGATTGAACTTGCCTACTCCAGTCCTCTCACTAATCTCGACAACACGCGAAGCGTCTATGACCGAACCAGATATGAAGCACCAGTGACAGCTACGATCAAGGGAAGAGACAGAAGCAGAGCGCAGTCTAAAGCTCGAACATCAGCACTTATTGTATAGTCTTAAATGGATCTAGATGCGGAGGTTCTAGCACAGTCAGTTTATGTTGGACTAGTTCAGACTCCGGAAGAATTTATAGCTACTCCATGGTTGTAGGATGCACTAGTCCGTTTATTGAGGTTGGACAAGCTACCAAACAAGTTCCACTCCATTTGATGGTATATCTTTTGAAGACCCAGATGATTTTCTCGACCGCTTCCGTGAAGTATTGTACACCATGGGAATAAGTGTAAAGCAACGGGGTTGATTTATATGAGCCGTGAAGTTTAACATCGTGGATTATCAGGTATTGTGACCTATGACTTCGTTCCACGTGGGGAAAGTCCACTGCCAAGGAATAGATTGTGAGGTCGCGTGTCATATCGATTTTTGTTTGGAATGTATAAAGCGGGGAATTTTGGACGAACTCAGGACATGTTTATACTTTATGTCGACTGGTGGTAGAAATTGCCCTAGACTTGGGAGAGTCATATTTCATCAGATCACTCAGGCTACGTGCCCCATTGCAGCTACAACTTAACTACATGACAACCTAGGAAAAAAAAATGAGTCAGAATGTTGAAAGTGGAGGTCAGATTCCTAGAGGTGGAGACCAAGTCTGTTGATATATTTTCTATGGTATGGACGAGGTCGTTACATTAAATGATTTCACTAAAAGAACAATCTTTAATTGTTATAAAGTAATGATTTTCTGAACTTAATTCGGTTATGCTTATCTAATAAAATTATTCTAATATGCTCCTCTTTCGGTCGAGCTTCGTAACTCAAAAATCTACTTATGTGAATACTTGTATTGAGAAATTCTGTGGGGTTAACTGTGTTTACCATCAGAAATTTTGCTTAACGGAAAATATTTAAATGAAGGGAATGGAATGTTTTGAGTGGCGATATGCATATTACTTGTGATTTAGAATCGAAGACGAGATCCTCGCGTGTTGAAATGATTTGGTATATTTAGACCGGACCTCGAGCCGTGGTGGAAGTTATGTAAGGATGAGATCCTTGTGATGGAAATTCTTGTGTTTAAATTCTCCTTTGTGAATTAAATTCTGTTTGTTTTTTACTATAAGTACTGGTAGGAAGTCATGCTTGTTAAAGACATGTATAAAAATAAGAGTAATAATAATAATATTAATTAATTAATAAACTAATTAACCATTTATGCGTAATTTGTTAAATCCGTGCTATAATTATGGAGCCTTAACTTACCATGTAGGCGCCGTCCAAGTGGCGTTAGATGAGGCACATTATTTTGGGTAATTATGAAGAACTAGCCTAGACCAGCATCAGCTACGGATATACGAAAATATCACTATCTTATATCATAATTACCAGCATTATTTTGGGTAATTATGATAGTCTTGAGATTGCAGTTTGTGTGCCTAATGCGGATGGGCTCCGAGAGGTGATTTTAGAGGAAGCCCATAGCTCCCGGTACTCTATTCATCCGGGCGCCGCGAAGATGTATCAGGATTTGCGGCAGCATTATTGGTGGCGTAGAATAAAGAAGGATATTGTAGCATATGTGGCTCGTTGTTTGAATTATCATCAGGTTAAGTACGAGCATCAGAGGCCTGGTGGTTTATTTCAGAGGATTGAGCATCCCGAGTGGAAGTGGGAGCGTATCACTATGGACTTCGTTACTGGGCTTCCGTTGACTCGGAAGACGTTCAACGCAGTTTGGGTCATTGTTGATAGTCTGACCAAGTCAGCGCATTTCATTCCTGTGGCCATCTCCTATTTATCCGAGGGATTAGCTGAGATTTATATCCAGGAGATTGTTCGTCTTCATGGTGTGCCGGCATCTATCATTTCGGACCGGGGTATGCAGTTTATCTCGCGCTTCTAGATAGCAGTTCAGAGAGAGTTGGGCACACGGGTTGAGTTGAGCACAACCTTTCATCACAAGACGGACAGGCAGTCCGAGCGGACTATTCAGATATTGGAGGATATGCTCCGAGCTTGTGTTATTGACTTTGGAGGTTCATGGGATCAGTTCTTGCCTTTAGCAGAGTTTGCCTACAACAACAACTACCAGTCGAGTATCCAGATGGATCCTTATGAGGCTTTATATGGTAGGCGGTGTCGATCTCCGATTGGATGGTTTGAGCCGGGAGAGGCTCAGTTGTTGGGTACAGATTTGGTTCAGAAGGCCTTGGACAAGGTCATGATCATTCAGGATAGGCTTCGTATAGCTCAATCCAGGCAAAAGAGTTATAAAGATCGCAAGGTTCGAGATGTGGCTTTCATGGTTGGTGAACGAGTATTGCTCCGAGTGTCGCCTATGAAGGGCGTGATGAGATTTGGGAAGAAGGGAAAGCTTAGCCCTAGGTTCATTGGTCCGTTTGAGATTCTTGATCGAGTGGGAGAGGTGGCTTATAGACTTGCATTGGCGCCTAGCTTATCAGCCGTACATCCAGTTTTTCATGTGTCCATGCTTCGGAGGGATCACAGTGATCCAGCACACGTGTTAGATTTCAGTACTGTCTAGTTGGACAAGGACTTGTCTTATGAGGAGGAGCCGGTAGCTATTCTAGATCGGCAGGTTCGTCAGTTGAGATCCAAGGGTTTCCCTTCTGTTCTGTTCAGTGGAGAGGTCAGCCGCCTGAGGCATCTACCTGGGAGTCCGAGTCTGATATGCAGAGTCGAAATCCTCATCTTTTTCCCGACTCAGGCACTTCTCTCTTTTGTCCGTTCGAGGACGAACGGTTGTTTTAGAGGTGGAGAATGTGACGACCCAAAAGGTCATCACCTATTTTCTTATCCATTCTGTGTTCTGAGGCCATGAAAGCCTCCGTTAATATCACCTCGATATGCGTGCACATCCCAGGCGTGTGGCCGGGAAGATTTATGTGAAAACTTGATGAAAAGTTGAAATTTATAATAATTAGTTGATTAAAGTGGACTTTGGTCGACATTTTTTGTAAACGGACCCGGACCCATGATTTCACGGTCTCGAAGGGTCTGTAGGAAAATATGGGACTTGGGCGTATGCCCGGAATCGAATTCCGAAGTCCCAAGTCCGAGAAATGAAGTTTTAAATAAAATTATTTTCTGAAAATAATAAAGACTTTTGAAAATGAATTTTGACGTGAAACCTGTGTTACCAGGTCCGTATTATGGTTCCGGAGCCCAGAACAGGCTAAATATGTGTTTTATGAGCTATCTGTAAGATTTTGTGTAAAACGGACTTGGTTTGACGTGTTTCGGATAAAAAATGGAAAATTTGATAGTTTATGAAGTTTGAAAAAATTCTATAGATTTGGAGTTTATTCATTGTTTTTATGTTATTTTGGTGGTTTCATTACTCGAATAAGTCCGTAGGATCATTTTGAGGTCGTGTGTACATTGGGTTTGAGGTTCCGAGGGCTCGGGTGAGTTTTGGGTAGGTCCCGGGAGGTCTTTAGGCTTAAAATATAGCTGTTGGAGGTCAGAGAACTCAGATCTCTGAACTTACCACCGAGGTCCGCGGTCCTTTTTCGCGGACCGCGCTGAGGGNAGACTTGCATTGGCGCCTAGCTTATCAGCCGTACATCCAGTTTTTCATGTGTCCATGCTTTGGAGGTATCACGGCGATCCAGCCCACGTGTTAGATTTCAGTACTGTCCAGTTGGACAAGGACTTGTCTTATGAGGAGGAGCCGGTAGCTATTCTAGATCGGCAGGTTCGTCAGTTGAGATCCAAGGGTTTCCCTTCTGTTCTGTTCAGTGGAGAGGTCAGCCGCCTGAGGCATCTACCTGGGAGTCCGAGTCTGATATGCAGAGTCGAAATCCTCATCTTTTTCCCGACTCAGGCACTTCTCTCTTTTGTCCGTTCGAGGACGAACGGTTGTTTTAGAGGTGGAGAATGTGACGACCCAAAAGGTCATCACCTATTTTCTTATCCATTCTGTGTTCTGAGGCCATGAAAGCCTCCGTTAATATCACCTCGATATGCGTGCACATCCCAGGCGTGTGGCCGGGAAGATTTATGTGAAAACTTGATGAAAAGTTGAAATTTATAATAATTAGTTGATTAAAGTGGACTTTGGTCGACATTTTTTGTAAACGGACCCGGACCCATGATTTCACGGTCTCGAAGGGTCTGTAGGAAAATATGGGACTTGGGCGTATGCCCGGAATCGAATTCCGAAGTCCCAAGTCCGAGAAATGAAGTTTTAAATAAAATTATTTTCTGAAAATAATAAAGACTTTTGAAAATGAATTTTGACGTGAAACCTGTGTTACCAGGTCCGTATTATGGTTCCGGAGCCCAGAACAGGCTAAATATGTGTTTTATGAGCTATCTGTAAGATTTTGTGTAAAACGGACTTGGTTTGACGTGTTTCGGATAAAAAATGGAAAATTTGATAGTTTATGAAGTTTGAAAAAATTCTATAGATTTGGAGTTTATTCATTGTTTTTATGTTATTTTGGTGGTTTCATTACTCGAATAAGTCCGTAGGATCATTTTGAGGTCGTGTGTACATTGGGTTTGAGGTTCCGAGGGCTCGGGTAATGAAACCACCAAAATAACANTTTCGCGGCTGCGGTCGTCTTTTCGTGGTCCGCGGTGGAGGAGCTGGGCCACCGGTCCGACTTCGGAGGCCTATATCTTTTGATATACAAGGAATTTTGAGATGAATTAAAAATAAAAGTTGTAGCGCTTCGTGTCTAGTTTCCAGAAAGGTAAAGAAATCGTAACTTGGACATCTATAAAGTTATGGATAAAATACTAAAGCGTGTCACTGCAGTCATATATTTTTGGTTTTCTTCAGCTTTTCTTGGTCTTTGCTAGCGTCGCCACGGTCCATTTTTCACTGACCGCGGTGGGGGACCCCGAGGGGGGTATAAATGGACGGGAATTTCAGTTATTTTCATTTTTCAAAGCCCTCAAACACACTTGGGTGATTTTCCAATAATCCTTCCTTCTCCAAATCAATTGTAAGTTAGTTTTTACTCATTTCTTTCAATCATTAACATCATTTAACATGTTTTCAACCTAAAATCAAAGTTTTTCATGGGGGAAATTGGGGGTTTTGGGTAGAACTTAGGTTTTTCGAAAATTGGGGATTTGGACCTCAATTTGAGGTCCGATTTCAAAACAAATCATATATTTGAACTCGTGGGGTATGGGTGATCGGGTTTTGATTCGAACCTCGGGTTTTGACCATGTGGGCCCGAGGGCATTTTTGGACTTTTTGGGCAAAACTTTGGGAAATTCATTTTTATGCATTCAAATTGATTCATTTAGCGTTTATTGATGTAATTAAGTAACTTGTGACTAGATTCGAGCGGATTTGTGGTGGAATCGAGGGGTAAAGCTATAATTGAGGCTTGAGTTGAGTTCAAAGCATCGAGGTAAGTGTTCGGTCTAACCTTAGCTTGAGGGAATAGGAGTTGAGTCTTATTTGCTACTTGCTAATTGTCGAGTACGATGTATAGGCATGGTGACGAGTATCTATACATTGGTGTCTAGCATGACCGTGATTCCTTATATTGCGAATATTTTTGTTTTTGTTATAACTTCCATGCTTAATTGATGATTTTTATATGTTGTAACGAATATGTGAAAGGAATTGTGATCGTTAAACTTCCTGGAGTGTTGGCTCGAGTTGAAATACAAATTGTGAAGGTATATGAGATAATTAAATCTATGGAGAATTGGCTCAAGTGATAATGTGAACTATGAGATGAAAGTGAAAGAAAGAGGAAGAGTTATTGGTTTATTCCCTTGCCGGGGCGTTTTGTTGTTTGTTGATTTTCTCCCTTGCCGGGATATGGAAACTTATTGTTATTGTTTCCTTGCCGGGCTTTAATTGTTTAATTGATGTTCCCTTGCAGGGATTTCTATTTCCATTCTGTTTACTCCCTTGCCCTTTGTTTGTGATTGAGGTTTGGGTGAGGAAAAGTGTTAAAGCACGAAGGGTGATGTCGTGCACTGTTTGCTATTGTGAGGAAGAGTGATAAAGCACGAATGTTGATGTCGTGCACTTTATGTTGAGATTACTGTTATTGTTCCCTTGCCGGGATTTAATTGTTTAATTGATGTTCCCTTGCCGGGATTTCTATTTCTATTCTGTTTACTCCCTTGACCTTTGTTTGTGATTGTTGTTTGGGTGAGGAAGAGTGTTAAAGCACGAAGGTTGATGCCGCGCATTGTTTACTATTGTGAGGAAATAGTGTAAAGCACGAAGGGTGATGTCGTGCATTGTTTGATATTGTGAGGAAAGAGTGTAAAGCACGAAGGGTGATGTTGTGCCATACGATGCACCATTCCGTACATGTATTCATTGATTATACTGTGAGGAAAGAGCGTAAAAGCATGAAGGGTGATGCCGTGCTATGATTTACATTGATTACATTATACATTGCATAGTGAGGAAAAGAGTAAAATCACGAAGGGTGATGCCGTGCAAGTTTGTGATTTCTGATCCTTATTGATATTTTGGCCTTTTTGTTCCTTTCTTTATTTCACATTTCTTATATGAAACTGTTGTCTCCCACAGCGTGTTCCCCTTACTTTATTGATTGATTACTTCCTGTATTTCTTTTCCGTTATGTGTGTGTATATATATATATATATATTCGAACTGCACAGGTTTATTTGATAGTCTGGTCCTAGCCTCGTCACTACTTTGCCGAGGTTAGGCTAGACACTTACCAGCACGTAGGGTCGGTTGTGCTGATACTACACTCTGTGCTATTTTGCACAGATCCAGGTCTTGAATAACAGCAGTAGTGCAGGAGCAGGCCTTCAGTCCAGCGAGATACCGAGGTAGCCTTGCAAGCGTTTGCAGGCCCGGCGTCTCCTCTATCTATTATTTCAGTCTGTTATCTCATTATAATCGAGACAAACAGTTGTGTTTTCTTTCAGACGATTGTATTTAGTACTCTTAGTAGTTCGTGAGTATTGTGACACCAGTCTTGGTTAGAGGCTTATATTGAATTTTCCGCATTTCTATTCAGTTTTTTCTACAATTTAAGACTTCTGCTTTATTATTAAATTCAATTGTTTGCATGCGATTGCTGATAATAGTTAAATGAGGTAACGTGTTAATGAAAAAGGTAATTAAGGTTTGGCTTGCCTAGCTTCTACTAGTAGGCGCCATCACGACTCCCGAGGGTGGGAAATTCGGGTCGTGACACCTCCGAATTCGATTTCGGGCATACACACAAGTCTAAAATCACGATGCGAACTTATCAGAGCCATACACTACGGGGTCATTTTCATAGAATTCAAACCTCGGTCAACGTTTTCAACTTAAGCTTCTAAAGTGAGAACCACTCAACCCATATTCATTCTGAATAACCCAAAAATCAAATTCGTTTTTTCAAACACGATATTCATACACAACATGAAGTCATTGAAGACCCCAAACCACTGAACGGATTGCTAAAGCTCAAAAGGACCGGTCGGGTCGTTACAATTAGTTTCTCAACCAATGATCCAAAACACACCCGATCCCCTTGGGAACCCATCCAATCATACCAACAAGTATAAATACATCATCCAAACTTATCACAAGCCTCAAAACTCTCACGGGAACATCACAACAAAAGGCTCAAACTGACTAAAATTTCTCTTAAGTTCTTAAATCTTCATTCTTTCAAAAGAGTGTCTGAATCGCACATAAACACTTCAGACTAGTTTCAAACTTTAGACACAAGTTCAATTCAACTTTATAGACCTATCCAAAGTCTCGGAACACCAATTGGAGACCAATAATATCAAGGTCATCTCTTGGTCAAACTTATGAACTCTTAAATTCTTCAAATTGCCAACTTTCGACAAATAGTGTCGATTTCTTCGAGGAAACTTTGAAATCAATTCCAAGCATATGTACAAGTCCAAAATCATCATACGAAGTTATCAGAATAATCAAAACCCGATTCCGAGTCCGTTTACCCAAAAGTCAAACCATGATAAAACTTAAGATATTTCAAAATCCAACTTTCGGTAAAATAAACCGAGGAAACTCTGAATTCAATTCCAGGCATACACCTAAATTCAAAAATCACCATGCAGATCTAAAGGAGCCGGTGAAATCTCCGATCCAAGATCAAATACGCAAAAGTCAAACTTGGTCAACTCTTCCAACTTAAAGCTTCTACCTCAGGGTAGGGGTAAGGTCTGCGTACACTCTACCCTCCCCAGGCCCCACTAGTGTAACACTACAAGTGGGGATTATACAACAGACACTAAATGATCCTTTATCCATACAACAATCCAGTGTAACACCACAAGTGAGGTCTGCGGAGGGTAAGTATAATCCCACTAGTGGGGTTCGGAGAGGGTAGAGTGTATGCAGACCTTACCCCTACCCTGAGATAGAGAGGCTGTTTCCAATAGACCATCAGCATCTTTCCCTCCAAGAATCCCTCACCTTGCTCTTGGGGTGACTCGAACTCACAACCTCTTGGTTGGAAGTGAAGGGTGCTTACCATCAAAGCAACCCACCTTGTCAACAAACAGTCATGTAATTAAGTAACAATGTAAGGTCTAAAACTGCCTAATGCGGAATATGTATTTTACAATCAAAAACTTATTACGTATACAAACTATATATGTAATATAAAATAATACATTATAAAGAAAATGAGGGAAGTAAATACATTTCCGCTGAAAATTTCCTAAGCCTCAGATGATTTTGGATGACGCATAGGGTTCAAAGAGAGAGAAATTAGGGGTGATAATTTATAGTGATTGATATGTTAGGTGAGAGCAAATGAGAAAGACATATCTTTTAAGTGAGAGAGAATCTTAAGGGAGTAATTTTAGGAGATGAATTGTACACAATTTAATTAAAAAAATAAGATTTTAAAATAAGTTGTACTAAAGGTAATTTTGTAAAAACAGTTATAGGGAATATAAATAAATATTTAAAGGGTTGTATTCTATGTAAATTGCTCATAATGAGCATACCATAAGTTTCAATGATATTATTTCCATGATTTAATTTGTCCTAGTATAGTAACTTAATAATATATATGTCAAATTAAAATGATAAGATCCATTGTGATTACGAGCTCAAATTACTTTCCTAATACTTTTTATCATATTAAAGAAACTGCATATTATAAAATCTACCTTAGGTACCACAGTCCTTTGAATTCTTTTATAAAAACCTTAGGAAAAACACTACTTTATGCACCAGACATCTTCAATGGGAAAGGTTAAGGCATCAGTTTGTAACACTTTTCCCCTCATAGCTTACGTTTGTGGTATGTACAACAACACTTTGTATTCTTTAATTTTCTCCACTACATTAGTCCAAATAAATTTTTCTGTTGTATGTCAATCTTTTTTTATTATATTGTTTTTATTTATTTAGCAGTCATCTTGGTGATTACTCACGTGGTCAAAGCAAATGCTAACGTATGACATCAAAAATTGACTCTATTTCGTGTAAAGTTTGCATATGACAAATAATATATAGCGTCCGAATGCATCGTGAAAAAGCTTGGTGACCATCCCATTTGTACGTGCTTCTACCAGATTGACAAACCCTGTTAATCACCCAACGATTCATTAATTAAAACTCGCTATTTTTTTGTTTTATTATTGTCATATAAAATTGTATTAAAAGTTTCTTATCAACAGATCATGGCATCCTAACTATCTGTTGATGTTTATCTATACAAATGATAATAGAAGAAATAAAATTCTGGCCAAATCCATCTTCCTTTTTATGCTTGATTTCCGATTTTCCATTCATTTTCAGCATGAATCTATGGGTCAGAGTCAATGATATATTGATGGCATCAGGCCAAGTGTGCTACATTTTAAATCTGCCAAAGGCTTATGAAAGCAACTTGAAGATATGCTTGGTCGATCTAATATTGCACGTGTATTTATCCTACAAAAGAAACTTTTAGAAATTGTAGAAGGTTCAAATAATATAGCAACATATATTTTAACTTTATAAAATCAATTTGGGATGATATTTGTCACGACCCAAAATTCAAGTTGTCGTGATGGTGCTTATCATGGTACTAGGCAAGCCGACTACTTAGACAATTCCAACACATTCAAATTTAAGATATGGTAAAACAGATTTAAATAGATAAAAATCTCATAAAACTGATAAAAATGTCGGAACTCAGTACAGAAGTTCCCAAAACCAAAGTGCCACTGAGTACATGAGCATATATACAATACAAGTCTGAAATATTGTATAAGAAAACTGAAACTTAATAAATAAGACTGAGGGATAGGGTAGGAGAGCCAAGGTTTGCGGAAAGGACAGCATGCAAGCCAAAGTCGAAAATCACAATACCATAAAACACTTAAACTCAGCACCGCATCAATTTACTCACATCAAGCAGTAGCAAGTAGGCTCAATAGAAACCAGTCAAATCCTCGAGTAAAAACCTTTAAAACGTGAGCTTATGTCGAAAACTTTTGAAAATACAACTTTTTCAAGCNAACTCATGGGCATGCTTGATACCAAACTATAGGTATTCCAATTCCTGATAAACAATTATACGACTCGATGATACTAATTCTAATCAATTAAGCAGTTTGTGAAGAAATTTTAGCATAGTGATAGAAGAGGGAAAATATTCAGCTAAGTCAAATTAAGATCAGATAATCAACAAGGAGGAATCGAAGTCAAGAAAATCTAAGTCAAACAAATGAGGATGGAGCTAGTAATCAGAAACTCAACCATAACAGTTACCACTTCATATGCCGGATATTTAGAGACCTACGAATCCTAAAAGGCCAACCTAATTGCAAATAAGTCAAAGTACGCACTCGTCACCTCGCGTACACAGGCTAATATCAACATAGAAGACTCAAATCCTAAGGGGTAGTTCCCTCACACAAGGTTACGCAAGATACTTACCTTAAAGATGAAAATCGGGTACTCAAAAATGGACTTCTCGGCCGGAAAGACCTCCGAACGGCTCAAAATCAACCAAAAGAACTTCAAAACACACATAAAATGTATAAGGAACTATTCCGAATAATAAAGTTTTAATCTTTACTAATTTATAAAAACGACCCTCGAGCC
Source organism: Nicotiana knightiana (assembly GCA_005239525.1). Classification (NCBI taxonomy): domain Eukaryota; kingdom Viridiplantae; phylum Streptophyta; class Magnoliopsida; order Solanales; family Solanaceae; genus Nicotiana; species Nicotiana knightiana. The sequence continues at coordinate 18,870 of ML429508.1, forward strand.
AGCACCTCGGAACCCGACAAATTTTATAAAATCCGATTATCCATTCCGATACGAGTTCACACATACCAAAGTTATCAAATTCCGATGTCATTTGGTCCGTCATATCATGATTTTTCATTTGTGAAGTTTTCTTTCAAAACCCCCAATTTTCCCCAATCAAAACATGGATTAATTCAAAAATGAACTTCTGTAATCATATTAAAATGCAAAAATAATACTTATATACTGACCCCGATGAAAATACGAGAAGAACGCCGCAAAAATAACCTCAATCGGAGCTCTAGAACTCAAAATATGCTCAAAATACTAAAATGACGCGGTCTGGTTTTTTCTATACTCAGGGATTTCGCACCCGCGACCAAAATACTCGCACCTGCGCATTTCCAGCTGTAATTTCCGCACATGCCGACCATTTTTCGCACCTGCGGCTCCGCGGGTGCGGACCCAAACTCGCATCTGCGAAACACCAGCACTAGCTCTCTTCTCCGACACTAAAATGAGCATAACTTCCTCATACGATGTCCAAATTTGATGATTCTTTTTGCTATAGCTCCATAATTACGATACGGATCTAATGCTTCAATAAAAACAGGAATTGGAGCTCATTTTATTAATGTGATACCAATTGTGCTTGAAGAAACGACGCCGAAACTTCAAAAATAAGCGCAACACAACCCATATCTATTCGAAACCCACCCGAGCCCCTCGAGACCTCAACCAACAATTCCCACAAGTCATATATCACTATCCGAACTTAGTCGACCCTTTGGAAAACCCAAAACAATACCAAAATACCGAATCAACCTCGGATTCAAGCCTAAGAACTTCTAAATTTTCAAAATTCGCCAACAACGCCGAAACTTACCAAACCACGTCCGAATGACCTGAAATTTTGCACACACGTCACAAATGACACTACAAACTTATTCCAACTTCCAGAATCGCATTCCAACACCGCTATCAAAGTTTCCACTTCCGGTCGGATTCCTCAAAAACCTTCAAATTTCTATCTTTAGCCAAATGACGTCAAAATAACCTACGGACATCCGAATTCACTTCCGATCGCGCTCCTAACTCCAGAATTACAATACGGAGCTATTCCCGGGCTCGGAATCCCAAACAGACATATATATCACTGAAATGCCTTTCAACCCAGATTTATGAAATTCTTTAAAAATGTTATCTTCCATAATATACGCCGGAACGCTCTCGGGTTACCCAAATCCCGGTCCCAACATACGCCCAAGTCCGAAATCATCATACGAACTTGTTGGAACCTTCAAATCCTGATTAGGAGGTTGTTTAGTCACAATTCTAATCTTAGTTGATTCTTCCAACTTAAGGCTTCTTAAATGAGAATTTTCTTTCCAATTCGACTTCGGATTATCCGGTAACTGAATCTAACCACACACACAGGTCGATATACATAATGTGAAGCTGATTATGACCTTATACCACTGAACGAAGCTTAAACTCTCAAAACAAACAGTCGGGTCGTTACAGGATTGCTAAAGCTCAAAAGGACCGGTTGGGTCGTTACGATTAGTTTCTCAACCAATGATCCAAAACACACCCGAGCCCCTTGGTAACCCATCCAATCATACCAACAAGTATAAATAAATTATCCAAACTTATGACAAGCCTGAAAACGCCCGCGGGAACATCACAACAAAAGTCTCAAACCGAATACAATTGCTCTTAAGTTCTTAAATCTTCATTCTTTCAAAAGAGTGTCTGAATCGTACTTAACACTTCAGACTACTTTCAAACTTTACACACAAGTTCAATTAAACTTTATAGACCTATCCAAAGTTCCGGAACACCAATTGGAGACCAATAATATCAAGGTCATCTCTTGGTCAAACTTATGAACTCTTGAATTCTTCAAATTGCAAACTTTAGACAAATACTGTCGAATTCTTCGAGGAACCTCTGAAACCAAATCCGAGCTTATGTACAAGTCCAAAATCATCATACGAACTTATCAGAATAATCAAAAGCCGATTCCGAATCCGTTTACCCAAAAGTCAAACCATGGTAAAACTTAAGATATTTCAAAATCCAACTTTCGGTAAAATAAACCAAATCAACCGAGGAAACTCCGAATTCAATTCCAGGCATACACCTAAGTTCAAAAATCACCATCCGGACCTAAAGGAGCCGGTGAAAACTCCGATCCAAGATCAAATACGCAAAAGTCAAACTTGGTCAACTTTTCCAACTTAAAACTTCTAAAATGAGAATCATTCTTCCAAATCAATTATGAACCACTCAAGAACTAAAACTAACAATACACGCAAGTTATATACACCATATGAAGCTATTCCAAGTCTCAAACCATTGAATGGAACACTAAAACTCAAAATGTCTGATCGGATCGTTACACCTAGTATTCTCTCTTTTACTGTTGGTAAGAGTTTTATTGATTGTTCATGAGTTTGATGAATTTTAACATATGTACATGAAACTTGATCTTGAATATGTGGTTGAATTTTATTTGTTGATCATGAATAGTTTGATGACAATCACGAATCGTAATTATAATCAATACCATGAATATATAATTGTGATATCGAATTCCTTGTTAGTTGATTTGTCTTTGCTCTAGATCTTTGAACATTTGAAATTTGTGCAAATATGCTTGTACGTAGCTTGTAGAGCTCTCTCATTCTTTTAATGATTACTAGCTTTAGTGTACGTGCATTGAACGTGTGGTTAGCGTCAATCAGTAATATATATATATATATATATATATATATATATATAT
>ML429509.1:1400-14520 GCA_005239525.1 Nicotiana knightiana
TTTAGTATTAGTAATTTAAATAACATCAGGTGACAGCTGAGTTCTATTTTAACAGCGTGCTTGATACGTCAATTCCCTGTGGGATCGACTCTGGGCATAATACCCCAGGATTATATTTGCCACGCCCGCTTAGTCTTCTACAAGACATAGTTGAGCGTGATCAGTTGGTGATTGGGTTTTCCTGAGGATCTCGCCGATGAAGGGTGTTATGCATTTTGGGAAGAAGGGTAAACTGAGTCCACGGTATATCGGTCCGTACAAAATTATCCGACGAATTGGACAGGTTGCTTATGAGTTAGAATTGCCATCCGAATTTGAATTTGTCCACCCGGTATTCCATGTGTCTATGTTAAGGAAATGTATTGCCTTCTCGAGTCGTCCCTATCAAAGATGTACAAGTTACAGAGGATCTATCATATGAAGAAGTGCTAGTAGCTATATTAGATCGACAAGTCCGCAAGCTAAGAACAAAGGATGTAGCTTCCATCAAAGTATTGTGGAGGAACAAGTACAGGGAAGAAATTACTTGGGAAGAAGAAGAGCAGATGAAGTCTAAATACCTTACTTGTTCCAGATTCAAGATAACAAGGATGCCGAGGGGACGCATGACACATTAGATGGTGAAACAGCTCTATGAGGTAAGCAATAGCTTGAGAGTACTCTTCCTTAATACAAAATGGTGATATGCATATAGTGTACATATCCATAATGCTTTGCGTAGCCTTGAATGGCAACGCTGGGTTTAACTGCTTGTAAGTTTGTCTAGTATCCATTTTATAGGGGAATAATGGGCCGAAAAATTCCGTTGGAATCCACGATGAGTTAGGCTCCCCCTAAACAGTTACATTCGAGGATGAATGCTCCTAAGGGGGGGTGTTACAACCCATATTCACGTACGTTGGCTCATGCAAAAAGTTAATCGACATAAACATAAGAAGAGATTATCTTTGAGATGATAATAAGTTAATCATATTGATCTTAAATGATACAAGAGTGTATAAGAGTGATTAACACGTATTAGAAGTTAAACGAATCAAGGATGATGTAACTCGTATTTTTGGGTAAACCTAGGGGTGCTTGATATTCTCAAGAGGTCGTGTTTTAAGGTATTTGAATCATATAATATCTACATAATAGTCTTGAAGTCAAACGAGTTATGAAATAAAAGTCGACAAGAGTTGTCGCAACTTAGGTTCATAGTTTTACTTAAACTTTAGGTCAAATATTATTAAGATTTTCTCCCAATATGCTTCGAAATACAGGGTGATCTACCCAACAAATAGAATACCTATGAGTGTAGTTTCCAACGCATTAAACCGCTTATCAATATGACATTGGAGTAGAGAGATATAGACATTTCTGCGAGACTGCACAAGCTGCTAGGTGACAAGTAGGTGGGTCACCTACTTGGTTAAATGATAGCCCAAAAAGAGGCAATTTCGGGTCATCCAAAGAGCCCGTTAAAAGGATTATCTGCTGAAATATATCCCTCATTATATTTCACAAATAACCAGACCTAAACCCCTGCAAACTTCCTCCCAAAATTTATCCACAAACCCTAATTGATTATCCCTCTCTTTCAAGTTCAAATTGGGGGTAAACCCTAGAGTTTGAAGAACCAAGATAAGGGCTGAGTTATCCAGAAATTAAGGTGAGTTTACTGCTCTCGTTCATCAATTTTTTGTGCTGTAAATTCATGGTAATTCTTTTTATACTTGAAAGAACTCACGGGACGGTGATCGGAAGCCGTGAGTTCGAGTTATTCACTTGCAGCGGACTAATTTGCGGACTGTTTTGTGTTGCTGTTGGGATGCGTGTTTTACTGCTGTATTGTGGAGTTTTGGAGGAGGAAGGCTGTGGAGAAACACCATATAGATTTAGGGTTGTGGGCTGGTCGTTCGTCGTAACATTTCCGGGTCGTTTGACACGACTGCGGTGGTCGTCTTATGTATGAAGTTATTAGGTTGTGTGTGGACTGTTTTGGGAGGCTCAATTTGATTATTATTGATGTTGTTTGGGCTGATTTGTGATTTTTTTGACTTGTGTGAAGTCATATATATAGGGGAGGTTCTGTCCGTTTCATCGTAAAATAGGTTGTGGTCGATACACAATAGTTATGACACTTAAATGATAATGATAGTGTCGTTTCTCTTATTGTAGACTAAGGAGTGGTGACAATTGCATAGCTTGAGATTGGGGAAGTATATACAAGGTATGTGAGGCAATCCCTTTCCTTCTTTTACACGACTCTGATTGTACTTAATGCAATGAACGAGCTTCAAAAGATACTCTACTCTTAGAAGCTAGCACTACTTACATTGTTTCCCTTATTATGGAACAATTGATGTTGAGATTTCTTCTCTTATTCTTATGTTATCAATGTTGTTGGTACTTCCTGATTCTTATAATATTCTTGATGAAGAGTTAATCCTAATAATGTGTATGGATAATATCGACCTTACGTCACTCCGAAATGTTCAGAACATGATTCTAATGAGTCCTACATGCATTATATATATGTATCTATTTTACTCTACTGAGCCGCACTATAGTCGGTTGGGTATGGAACCTATTGTGCAACCACTGATCAGTTGGGTTTACCGAGTCCTCTTTGAGGCCGGGTATGATATGATGGTGATGATTCCCGCAGAGGCGGATGTTGATACGATAATGATGATGCCCACAGAGGCGGATGTTTCTAAAAGATTATTTTTTTATAAAATTCATGTATTTCATGTTACTGTCTCTTAGAAGCACTGAGATGTTACAGGTTGTATCTTCTCTACCTCTCTTTACATTATTGTTCATATTTATATTGACCTGCCTTACATACTCAGTACATTATTCGTACTGACGTCCTTTTTATTTGTGGACGCTGCATGTCGTGTTGCAGATCCTGATAGACAGGTAGACGTAGTTCCCCCACCACAGTAGTCTTTCCATTTCAGCGGTTATAGGCGAGATCCCTTCTCCGTACTTGCTGTGGTCTTGGTATAAATTTTTGGTTATAGATATTATGGGTATGTCGGGGCCCTGTTACGATTATGTTGCATTACTTATGCTCCTTTAGAGGCTCATAGACATGTGTTGGCTTATGTATAGTTTGGTATGCCTTGTCGGATGATTTTTGTTGTATAGTCTTTCATGGAAGCATGGTAGCTCCTAACTTATAGGTAGTTTCTTGGCACTCTTGTTATCCTATGTTATCCATGTTCATTCCATTATCTATAATTGTTTGGTTTTCATAATCCATATCTACCGCTTATATTGATCTCGTCGGCCCTTAAAGATAATAAGAAGATTAAATAAAATGTACGTTGGTGCTCGGCAAGTATGGCCCGGGTACTAGTCATGATCCTCCAGTTTGGGGTGTGATAGGAAAATAAGCTATCGGGGTTGGAATGGGATTCCGGAAGTTGGAACAGGTCTATAATGTAATTTTGGATAGGTGTGCAAAATTTCAGATCGATCGGAGGTGTTTTGGTTGGTTTCGGCGCCATTGGCAAAATTTGGAAGCTTCAAAGTTCATAGGCTTGAATTGATGTAGTTTTGGTGTTTTCATGTAGTTTTTGGTATTTTGAAGGCTCGACTAAGTTATAATAATGCTATGGGGTGTTTTGTTATGTCTGGTTGGGGCCTCGAGGAGCTTAGGATTGATTTTGGATGGTTGGCAGATTGTTGAACTTGGAAAATTTGCAGAAGATGGTTGTTGGGGTAAGTTTCTGGTGTTGGCCGCACCTGCGGATGGGTAGCCGCAGGTGCGACGTCGTAGGTGCAAAACACCATGCGCTAGTGCGAAGGGAGATTAGGAAGGAGAAGCCCGCAGGTGCGAAGAGTTGGCTGCACCTGCGAAGCCGCGGGTGCGGAGAAGTGGTCGTAGGTGCGAGAATTAGTCCGTTAGTGGGATTGCACATATGCGCATCTGGGACCGCAGGTGCGGGTCCGCAGGTGCGATTAAAGGTCCGCAGGTGTGGTATTGCTGGGCAGAACAGTATAAAAGAGGCCTCCATGAAATTTTATTCATTTCACCATTGTTGCATGCAGTTGGAGCTCATTTGAAGGCAATTTGAAGAGAGAATTTGTGGGTCTTCAGTGGAGGTAAGTTCCCGAGTTATTAAAGTTGATTCTATGCTATTTTGTTCGGATTAGGCTTGTAAAATGAAGGATTAAAGTAGGAAAAGGTTGAGAAAAATGGGTGGAGGATTGGAAAATTCTTTTGGAAATTTGGGTAGGCAATTGTGGTCCGATTGTGGTGTTTTTTGTATGTGTAAAATCGTGGGAGGACGAGGTTTCTAGTGATAAAAAATTTATCGAATTCCGAGGAGTGGGCCCGAGGCTCGGGTTTGGCCAAATTTCGAGATTCTTGTATAATTTGATAGTTTTTGATTGGGTTGTGTTCCTTTAGTATATATTAATAATGTTAAACTAGTTTTGGCTAGATTCGGAGCAATCGGGAGCCAACTTGTGGGGCAAGAGCATAGCGGACTAGTGTTGTGACCCGGTAGAGGTAAGTAATGGTCATAAATCTTGTCCTGAGGGTATGAAACCCCGGACTTTATATTTCTCACTGATTTTAGAATGGCGCACATGCCGGATGATGAATATGTGGCGCGCACTGATTTTTGGATTGGACTTGGTCCTCTTTGCGGAAACTATTGAGTTGCATATGTTACTCAAAACCTTATGTTAAATTATGTTCTAAAGATTGTTGCAATATTTGGCTATAAGCCGTGCTTGGGGCCTCATGTCGATCTTTTTAGACCCCTTGGGGGCTTTTTACTGCTGTTTTCCTCACTATTTATTGATGATTTCACTCATTCACATTATGTTTACTGTTTTCGAAACTCAGCCTGATTTACACTACTTTGATATTTAAAAATGATGTTTTGGGTCGAGTACCCTATTTTACCGATTCGCCCGAGGGGGTTTTGAGAGGTTCTGTTGAGTGAGGCCGAGGGCCTGATTGTGCGGATATGATACGCCACAAGGTGGATTGATATTAGCGCTTGGGCTGAAGGACCCCTCCAAAGTCTGCACACACCCCCAGTGAGCGCACCGAGTGGCGAGTGATTGGGAGGCATGAGTGACTGTGCGGTAATAACGAGGGGCTGATTATAAGTGATGGTGAAGTATGCCCAAGGGGGCGATTATGAGTGACTGTGAGGCATGCCCGAGGGGCTGATTATGAGTGATGGTGAGGTATGCCCGAGTGGCTGATTATGAGTGATTGTGAGGCATGCCCGAGGGGCTGATTATGATACATGTTTTTGCCCGAGGGGCTACTTATGATTTTACCACTTTCACTCTAAACTTATGAAATATGTTTTGCCCGAGGGGCCTCTTTATGATTTAGTGCATTTTCATACTAAATCTTTCGGTTTGAATTTGTTGAAAATATACATTTTCCAAAGGATTTTTCTAAAGTTTGTTTTAAGGCATGATGATTTCATATATCTATGTTTATACTATTGGAAATAAAGGTTGTGCATATTGTGAATTGATTACATTGATTTTTATGTGTTTCTTGCTGCTTAGACGTGATTTATTTTCATTACTACTGAGTTGGCGTACTTACATTACTCATTGTACCCCTATGTTCAGATTCAGGTGCAGATACCGAGCATTAGCTATCTATTCCGTGCGGAGCCAGAGTCCGGGACATAGAGGTAGTTGTTCAGCGTCCACAGCATCTCTGTTTTTCCTTCTTGTTGTATCTAGCTATTTATTCGGCGATTTTGTATTATGATAGTACACCTTTTTGTCTTATCTCTCTTAGATGTTCGTGACATGTTGGCTCCGGGTTTTGGGGTTGGTTGAACTATTTATTGGCCTAATGTATTCAGTAAACTCTGTATATTTTATAAAGTGCTTGAAATTGGTTGGGATTTTGAAAGAAACAGTAAATATGTGATTGTTGGCTAGCCTAGTTCCACGATAGGCGCCATCACGGTCGGGGTCGTGACAGTTTGGTATCAGAGCCTAGGTTACATAGTTCTCGACGATCATGAGCAGGTTCAGTAGAGTCTTCGGATCGGTACGGAGAAGTATGTACTTATCTTCGAGAGGCTGCCGAACTCTTAGGAAACATTTCTATCTTTCTTGAACTCTTTTATGCTAATCTATTGATTCTTTAAATCTGAACTTACGTTGTTTCATTCCCTCACAGATGGTGAGGACACGCAATATCGATCAGGGTGACCAGACACTAGCGAGACCAGTAAGAGGTCGAGGTCGCGGTCGGGGTCGTGGTAGAGGTAGGGGCTAGCCCGCGCAGCAGCCGGGACAGTACCACAAGATCCCCTTATCATTCAGGATCAGGTTACCACCGATGATGCTCCAGCGAGACAGGCTCAGGCACTGGCAGTGCCTATTATTATTCCGGGTCTTCAGGAAACCCTATCTTAGATATTGACAGTGTGCACCAGTTTGGCTCAGGCAGTCGACATGTCTTCTACTGCCACCACAGCTCAGGCCGGGGGAGGCAATCAGACTCCAGCTGCCCGGACACTTGAGCAGGCTGTACGAGGTATTCAGGCAACGGGAGCAGCCCCAGCTCAACTAGTTACTCCGATCCAGGATTATGTGGTCCCTGCTATGCCTGAGGACGAGCAGCGCAAGTTGGAGAGGTTCAGTAGACTTCAGCCTCCGACTTTCAGCGGTACATAGGGCGAGGATGCCCAGGGGTTTCTAGATAAGTGCCAGAGGATACTACATACTACGGGTATTTTGGAGACCAGTGGGGTCTCATTTGTTACATTCCAGTTTGCGGGTGTTGCCTTTACTTGGTGGGAATCATTCGAGAGGCGTAGGCCGGTTGGTTCAGCACCTCTCACCTGGCAGCAGTTCTCCACGATCTTTTTGGAGAAGTATGTTCCTCAGTCCCATAGAGAGGAGAAGCACAGGCAGTTTGAGCAGCTGCGCCAGGGAGAGTTATCAGTTACTCATTATGAGATGAGGTTTTCCGAGTTGGCTAGGCATGCTTCTGAGATTGTCCCTACTGATAAGGAGAGGGTGAGGAGGTTTGTAGATGGTCTTAGTTATCAGATCCGGCTATTTATGACTCGGGAGAGAGTATCAGGTGCTTCATTCGAGCAGGTTGTTTACATAGCTCGAGATATTGAGTAACTTCACCGCCAGGAGCGGGAGGAGAGGGAGGCCAAGAGGCCTCGTGGTTCGGGCAGTTCTAGTGGTACTCCCTTCAGGGGGCAATTTCAGCAGGGTAGAAGTTGTTCATTCAGACCTCCTCAGTCAGCCCGCCCAGCGTATGGTGTTGCATCTTCGGTGCATGGTCCTCGTGGTACTCAGTCAGATAGTGCTTTATTTGGTGCCCTCCCAGCTCAAAGCGCAGCGCGAACACCACCAGTTCAGGGTTCTCTTATGCATGAGTCTTCCAGTGGCCGTTCTGGTGCTAGGGGTTTCTACCAGTCCCCGCCTCCAGCTCCAGGGAGTTGTTTTGAGTGTGGAGAGTTCGGGAACATGTGGAGGCAGTGTCCCCGTCGTCCTGGTGGTTCTTCTCAGCAGAGGGGCCAGCCCTTGACGCCAGCTGCAGTTACTTCACCACCCACCCAGGCAACCAGGGGTGGTAGTCAGTCAGCCAGAGGCTACCTTAGAGGGGGAGGTCGAGCAGAGGGAGGTCAGGCTCGCATGTATGCATTTCCAGCTAGGCCAGATGCTATGGCCTCAGATGCCGTGATCGCAGGTATTGTCTCAGTCTGTGGTCGAGATGCTTTGGCTTTGTTTAACCCTGGTTCTACATATTCCTATGTTTCTTCATATTTTTCCCGTTTTCTGGATATGCCCCGTGAGTCTCTAGTCACCTTTATTCATGTGTCGACTCCGGTGGGCGATACTGTTGTTGTGGATCATGTGTATCAGTCGTGCATGATATCTATTGAGGATCTGGAGACCCGAGTGGACCTACTATTGCTCAGCATGGTTTATTTTGATGTGATATTAGGCATGGATTGGTTATCTTTGTGTCATGCTATTCTTGATTGTCACGCTAAGACCGTGACCTTAGCTATGCCAGGGTGTCCGAGGGTTGAGTGGGGAGGTTCTTCAAAGTATATGCCTAGCAGGGTGATTTCCTACCTGAAGGCTCAGCGCATGGTTGAGAAAGGGTGTTTATCTTATCTGGCCTTTGTGAGGGATGTCAGTGGTGAGACTCCCACTATTGATTTGGTTCCTGTGGTCCGTGACTTTCCGGACGTGTTTCCTGCAGACCTGCCAGGTATGCCACCTGATAGGGATATTGATTTTTGTATTGACTTGGTGTCAGGCACCCAGCCTACCCAGCCTATTTCTATTCCACCTTATCGTATGGCACTAGCGGAGCTAAAGGAATTGAAGGAGCAGCTTCAGGAACTCCTAGATAAGGGGTTCATTCGGCCTAGTGTGTCACCTTGGGGTGCACCGGTGTTGTTCTTGAAGAAGAAGGATCGGTTCATGCGTATGTGTATTGATTATCGGCAGCTGAACAGAGTTACGCTGAAGATCCGATATCCCTTGCCCCGTATTGTTGACTTGTTTTACCAGCTTCAAGGAGCTAGAGTCTTCTCCAAGATTGACTTGAGATTTGGGTATCATCAGTTGAAGATTCGGGATTCTGATATTTCGAAGACTACTTTCAGGACCAGATATAGTCATTATGAGTTCCTGGTTATGTCATTTGGGTTGACCAATGCCCCAGCTGCGTTCATGCAATTGATGAACAACGTGTTTCAGCCTTACCTTGATTCTTTCGTCATTGTGCTCATTGATGACATCCTAGTTTATTCTCGTAGCCAGGAAGAGCATGCTCAATATTTGAGAGTTGTGTTACAGAGGTTGAGGGAGGAGAAGCTTTATGCAAAATTCTCCAAGTGTGAGTTTTGGCTTGGTTCAGTAGCTTTCTTGGGGCACGTGGTGTCTAGTGAGGGTATCCAGGTTGATCAGAAGAAGATAAAGGCGGTGTAGAGTTGGCCCAGACCGTCCTAAGCTATAGAGATTAGGAGTTTCCTTGGTTTTGTGGGATATTACCATTGCTTTGTGGAGGGATTCTCTTCTATTGCTTCACCTTTCACCAGATTGACCCAGAAGGGTGCTCCATTCAGATGGTTTGATGAGTGTGAGGAGAGCTTTCAGAAGCTCAAGTCAGCATTGACCACAGCTCCGGTACTAGTTTTTCCTACTGGTTCGGGTTCTTACACAGTCTATTGCGATGCTTCTAGAGTTGGTTTGGGAGAGGTATTGATGTAGGACAGTAGGGTGATTGCCTATGCGTCTAGATAGTTGAAGGTGCACGAGAAGAATTATCCAGCGCACAATCTTGAGTTAGCTGCCATTGTTCATTCCTTGAAGATTTGATGGCATTATTTGTATGGAGTGCAGTGTGAGATTTTCACTGATCATCGTAGTTTGCAGCATCTGCTGAGGCAGAAGGACTTGAATTTATGTCAGAGGAGATGATTAGAGCTTCTCAAGGATTATGACCTCACTATCTTATATCATCCGGGGAAGGCCAATGTAGTGGCCGATGCCCTGAGTCGTAGAGCGGAGAGTTTGGGGAGTCTAGCCTACCTTCCAGTAGCAGAGCGGCCATTAGCCCTAAATGTTCAGGCCTTAGCGGGTTAGTTGGTGAGATTGGATCTATCAGAGCCCCCGCAGGTGTTGGCTTGTGTAGCTTCCAGGTCTTCTCTTTACGATCAGATTAGAGCATGCCAGTATGATAATCCACATTTGCTTGTTCTTCAGAACAGGGTCCGTCGCGATGATGCCAGGGATGTGGTTATTGGTGATGATGGGGTCATGAGGATGCAGGGGCGGATTTCCGTTCCCAATGTAGATGGGCTTCGAGATTTAATCTAGCTGAGGCCCATACTTCGTGGTATTCCATCCATCCGGGTGCCGCGAAGATGTATCAGGATCTGAGGCAGCATTATTGGTGGAGACGGATGAAGAAATATATTGTTGAGTTTGTCGCTCGGTGTCTCAACTGTCAGCAGGTCAAGTATGAGCACCAGATACCAAGTGGATTGCTTCAAATATTTAATATTCCAGAGTGGATGTGGGAGCGGATCACCATGGACTTCGTAGTTGGACTCCCACGGACTTCGAGGAGGTTTAATGCTATATGGGTTATTGTGGATTGGCTGACCAGGTCCGCGCACTTCATTCTTGTTGGTACTACTTATTCTTCGGAGCAGTTAGCTGAGATTTATATCAGGGAGATTGTCCGATTGCATGGGGTTCCAGTTTCTATCATTTCCGACAGAGGTACTCAGTTCACATCTCAGTTTTGGAGAGCCGTACAGAGAGAGTTGGGTACCCAGGTTGAGTTGAGCACAGCATTTCATCCTCAGTCTGACGGGCAGTCGGAGCGTACCATTCAGATTTTGGAGGATATGTTGCATACTTGTGTGATTAACTTTTGTGGTTCATGGGAACAGTTTCTTCCACTATCGGAGTTTGCATATAATAACAGCTATCAGTCGAGTATCTAGATAGCTCCGTATAAGGCTTTATATGGTAGGAGGTGCAGATCTCCGGTTGGTTGGTTTGAGCCGGGCGAGGCTAGGCTATTGGGCACAGACTTGGTTCAGGATGTATTGGGTAAGGTGAAGTTGATTCAGGAGCGCCTTCGCATAGCCCAGTCTAGGTAGAAGAGTTATGCGGACCAGAAGGTCCAAGATGTGACTTTCATGGTTGGGGATAAGGTGTTGCTGAAGGTGTCGCCCATGAAGAGGGGGAAGCTGAGTCCCAGGTTCATTGGGCCATTTGAGGTGCTTCAGAAGGTTGGGGAGGTGGCTTATAGGCTTGCTATGCCTCCCAGTTTATCGAGTATGCATCCGGTGTTCCATGTTTCGATGCTCCGGAAGTATGTTGGTGACCCGTCTCATGTTTTGGACTTCAGCATGGTTAAGCTCGAGGGTGATATGTCATATGAGGTAGAGCCAGTGGCTATTTTGGGTCGACAGGTCAGGAAGCTGAGGTCTAAGGATATAGTTTCAGTGAAGGTTCAGTGGAGAGGGCAGCCGATGGAGGATGCCATCTGGGAGACCGAGCGGGAGATGTGGGGCAGATATCCTCACTTGTTCGAGACTCCAAGTATGTTTCTAGACCCGTTCGAGGACGAACATTGTTTAAGAGGGAGAGGATGTAACGACTCGGCCGGTTGTTCCGTGGGATTTACCCCGTTTTCCCCATTTCTGCTTTTTCCACATATTGCTATGTCTTTTTATGTTGTGTTGGGTCAGTTGGTTTTGGTCCAGAGTGGTCATAGTGAGAATAGAAGCATTTAGTCTCCTAAAGTAGCCTAATAGTTGAGAAAGTCAACTGAGAGCTGACTTATTGGTGAACAACCTCGGAATGCGTATTTTATGGCTCGGATATATTCGTTAGGTGATTTGGGACTTAAAAGTTTGTTCGGAATGAAGTTTTGATGTCCGGTGTAGAATTAGGCTTGAATCGGCAAAAGTTAGTTTTTGGCGATTTCCGGTCGGCAATGGAAAATAGGCTATCGGGGTCGGAATGGGATTTCGGAAGTTGGAACAGGTCCTTAATGTCATTTTGGGTAGGTGTGCAAAATTTCAGGTCAATCGGAGGTGTGTTGGTTGGTTTCGGCGTCGTTGGCGAAATTTGGAAATTTCAAAGTTCATAGGCTTGAATTTGATGTAATTTTGGTGTTTTCATGTAGTTTTTGGTGTTTTGAAGATTTGACTAAGTTAGAATAATACTATGGGGTGTGTTGGTATGTTTGGTTGGGGCCCCGAGGGGCTCGGGATTGATTTTGGATGGTTGGCGGAGTGTTGAACTTGGAAACTTTGCAGCAGATGGCTGCTGGTGTAAGTTTCTGGTGTTGGCCGCACCTGTGGATGGGTAGCCGCAGGTGCGACATCGCAAGTGCGAAAGTCCATGCGTAGGTGCGAAGGGAGGCTAGGCAGGAGAAGCCCGCAGGTGCAAAGAGTTGGCCGCACCTGCGAAGCCGCAGGTGCGGAGAGGTGGCCGTAGGTGCGAGAATTGGTCATTTAGTGGGATTGCACAGGTGCGCACCTGGGACCGCAGGTGCGGGTCCGCAGGTGCGGAATTGCTGGGCAGAATAGTATAAAAGAGGCCTCTGTGAAATTTTATTCATTTCACCATTGTTGCATGCGGTTGGAGCTCATTTGAAGGCAATTTGAAGAGAGAATTCATGGGTCTTCAGTGGAAGTAAGTTCCCGAGTTATTAAAGTCGATTCTATGCTATTTTGTACGGAGTAGGCTTGTAAATTGAAGAATTAAAGTAGGAAAAGGTTGAGAAAAATGGGTGGAGGATTGGAAAATTCTTTTGGCAATTTGGGTAGGCAATTATGGTCCGATTGTGGTGTTTTTGGTATGTCTAGAATCGTGGGAGCACTAGGTTTCTAGTGATGAAAAATTTATCGAATTTTGAGGCGTGGGCCCGTGGCTCGGGTTTGGCCGAATTTCGAGATTCTTGTATTATTTGATAGTTTTTTATTGGGTTGTGTTCCTTTAGTATATATTAACGATGTTAAACTTGTTTTGGCTAGATTCGGAGCAATCGTGAGCCAATTTGAGGGGCAAGAGCATAGTGGACTAGTGTTGTGGCCCGGTAGAGGTAAATAATGGTTATAAATCTTGTCCTGAGGGTATGAAACCCCGGACTTCATATTTCTCACTTATTTTAGAATGGCGCTGATGCGAGACTAAATTGCATAGTTTAACATGTGATATACCTTACATTTTATGCGCATTAATGATAAAAATACACTTGTTATGTGCTTAATGGAGTTTATTTCATGTGTAGGTGAAGTGGAGATGGAAACGGAGCTAAAAGGATGCAAATACGTCGAAAAATACGCGAAAGGAGACACCCGGGCGATAGCCGGGCGACAGAGCCAAACAACCTGACCCTACCTGGCGTTAGCCAGGCGTTTGGGCTGAAACGCCAGCCCTACCCCGGCGTTAGCCAGGCGTTTGGGCTGAAACGCCAGCCCTAGCCTGGGTCCAAATGCCAGGGGCTGTCCAGTTCGGCCAAATCCGAGTTTTGACGGGTTTAAGTGTTTTCCAATTGAAATAAAAGTCTCCTACACTGTTAGGGTTCACCCTAAACCTATAAATAGACTCCTAAAACACAACTACA
>ML429511.1:0-19350 GCA_005239525.1 Nicotiana knightiana
TATGTATGTATGTATGTATGTATGTATGTATGTATGTATGTATGTATGTATGTATATAAAATTTGTACAATAAATTATTTATAAAGCATGAATTAAAATTATATAAAACAAATACATAAAATTATAAAAATATTGAATTTGAAACATAATTACTAATGTTAATTTGGTGCGACTGGGCCTCAAAATTTGTACAATAAATATAAAATTTGTACAATAAATTATTTATAAAACATCAATAAAAATTATAAAAATATTGAATTTGACACATAATTACTAATGTTAATTTGGTGTGATTGGGCCTCAAAATATCAAGCCCGGAACTCAAATATATAAATATATATATTATTGATAGTTGGGTGCTACTGGGACTTAAATAACGAGCCTGGAACTCATAGGTTTAAATTTTGTATAACTCTAAAAATTGTGCAGCTCAAAAAATTAATATTAAATATACAGATAAAATACAAATAATGTTGTTTTAATTTACAGTGGACGACATGGACCCGGAGATACATCCCGGCCCTCGGACGTTGAAAATTTTTTTTGTGATTGAATAAAATGTAATTCTAACCGCTTTATATAGAATGGCTGGCCGGAGAAATTTTTCTTTTTTAATTGTATAGCGCCAAAGCAGTAGGCACTATACGCTTTTTGAATTATTCGTGGGCCCAAGAAGCAGGTATAGCGCCACAGTATACGGCGCTATATAGAAAAGATGTATAACGCCGGGCACTATGGCCTTATACCCTGTCAGACAAAAAAATTGTATAACGCCACACTATGTGGCGCTATACACTAACGGCACAGTTACCTTTAGTGTATAGCGCCACATAGTGTGGCGTTATGCATAGTCCGGTCCTATCTTTTTTTTTTGACTTATTTTTATGCTATTTATCCAATTTTAGCCTAATTGGGTTCCGGACTCATATATATATATATATAGGTCTAATTGTGTGTTTGTGAGTTTAATTTGCATTTTACTGACCAGGAACTCTTGCCTCGCATAGTTTTAAAAAAGCTATCGTTCTGCCAATACTTTCTGGCAAAGGCCAAATTTAAGGACGACCAAAAAGAGAAACATCACTATTAAATAAAAAAAAAGTAACAGACCCAAGATTTCGTGAAAACCATTCAGTCAGAGACTACGATGAAAGACAACGACAATCACTACTAAAAACAGCAACAGACACACCTAACAAACTTGTTTTTCTGTTCATAACAGGGTCTTACCACGACATCCTTTTGAAATTGTATTTTTTTTATTTGAATGACTTGATAAAAGTTCAACATTATTTAATTTAACAAGTTATCTGTTATAATAGAGTTCACAATTTGTTGAATTTTACAAACAATATTTTAATAAAGATTTATTTAATACATTAAACAATTTACAACAACAACAACAACAACAAGCCTAGTTTGATCCCAACATGTGGGATCTGGGAAGGGTAGTCTGTACGCAGACCTTATCCCTACCTAATGCAGATAGAGAGGTTGTTTCCAATGAACCCTCGGCTGAGGAAGGGCAAGAAGAAGAAGAGGGAAGCAATGAAGGAAGGAAGATGGAAGAGAAAAGAAAAAAGGAAAAATAAAGGATAAGTAGTACCAAATAATAGCAACAGGAATACAATACCTGAGACGAACAAAACCACATAACATAATAAAAATCTAAGAATATGAAGGGACATGCATGCTACTAAGACTATCGGTGAACAACTATAAACTACCTGCTAACTTTCTACCTTAATCCTCGACCTCCGCATCCTCCTATCACGGGTCATGTCCTCAGTGAGCTGAAGCAGCGTCATGTCCTGCCTAATCACCTCTCCCCAATATTTCTTAGGCCTACCTCGACCTCTTATCAAACTCTCCATGGCAAACCTCTCACACCTCCTGACAGGAGCATCAATATTTCTTCTCTTAACATGTCTGAACCATCTCAGCCTCGACTCCCGCATCTTGTCCTCCACGGAGGCTACTCCCACTCTGTCTCGGCTAGCTTCATTCTTAATCCTATCTCTCCTGGTACACCCACACATCCATCTCAACATCCTCATCTCTGTTACTCTCATCTTCTGCACGTGGGAATTCTTGACTGGCCAACACTCAGCCACATACAGCATAGCCGGTTGAACCACCACTCGATAAAATATAAATTTAGCAAATATAAATTGCTTGCTTGTGTAAAAAAAGAGTTATAAACTAACTAAACAACAATCCAGTTAAATCCTAAAATAAATTGTATATTTAAAAAGAAAAAATAAACTAAACATTAATAATAAAATGACTTAATAAAATTTGCTAAGAGTTGTTGATACCCAATTTTGACCTCATATTTTTTAAATAAGTATATATACAAAATATCATTTTGTATCATTACTTAATTTACAAGATTTATACAATTATTTTCTATAATTTTTCATAATTTTTAGAGCTTTAAAATCGATTTCTTTGTATTTAAACTACTTGATTATTTACTAATTACCCTTTCAAATTATTTTGTGATGACTTCATCATCCAAATTAATTATTTACATCCATATACATGTTTTAAAATATTTTTAGTTCATTTCATATAATTATATTAGTATTTTAGGCTATTTAAACAATTTTGCAATAATAGCCCGTACGCATGCATAATTACATTTTTATTACATTATTTGTGCCAAGATAGTATATTTATATTTTTTAATATTAAGTTATTATTTTAAATCACTTTATTGCACCATTAATATTTTATTATCTATTAAATAGCTTTCTAAATTATTTTATTAAAAATATTAGTGCATTTTAATTTATAGCCCAATTCAAGGCTAATTTAGGACCTAAATTAGTGGCCCAAACACTCCAAACCTTATCCTAATCCACCCCAACCCAAATCAGATCCCCTTCTAAACCCTGCTGCGACCCATTCATTTAACCTGCCCCGTTTCCGAATTGATTTTGGCCGTTGATCTTAAATGATCAACTACCCATAATAAATCCCCATTTCTCCTTATATCTCTATGACCAAACGCTAGAGACCACTTATCTCTCCACAACCGCCTTCACCTGCTCTCTTCTCCCTTAGAGACCAAATTCTAGACGACAAAAAAGATCCCCATCACTGCCACGACCCAACTTCCTTTCCGTTGGGTATCGTGATGGCACCTAGTCTTAAGGACTAGGTAAGCCTAACATTTACGAAAAAATACAACAACAGTAATTTAACATTCTGAAAATTTCTGAGATGAATTCTTTATACAAAATATATTCCCAAAACCCGGTAAAACAATTCATAAGCTCTACAGAATCTCACTATAATCTTATAATTACAACTGTTGAGAAATAAATAAAATAGCGTGTGAACAAATAGGATGGTGACTCCGACACCAGCGAACACTGTAGCAGGTTTTACCTTGAGTCTCCACAACGGCAACCGTGCTGCTAGCTATCGATCGACCGGCTATGCAAAACCTGAAATCAAAAATGTGCAGAAGTGTAGTATGAGCACACCACAACGATGCCTAGTAAGTATCAAGACTAACCTCGGTGAAGTAGTGACGAGGACTAGCCAGGACACCCGATGGTCTAAAGAACTGAACAAGTATGAATATAGGAACATCGGAATACGATATTTACATAAAGGACTTCGCAATACGGGTAACAATACAGTAAATTCAATAAGGGAGGAGAACAACAAGTATCAGCGGAAAACCATGGAAATAACACAAAAGAGTGAATGGAACATAATTAAATCTGGAATCACATATACAACAAGGACAAGCAATAACTCAGCAATTACAACTTCTTTTACATCAAGTCTTATTCAACTCCACGAGGTACAACACCTTGGACAAATCACAACTCACGGGTCCCAATATCTGAACCCTAACATTTGGCATCTTGTGCCCTTATTTCAGCTAATAACTGCTCGGACGACTCAGGTGACAATTAGAGTCATTCACTCATAGAAGACAACTACAACAAGGGTATCTATACCCAATAATAACAAGGAAGCCCCTTGATCCGATAAGAGTGCTTAGCTACGTGTATGCTTGTGTAGTTGTCCTAACATAGTTCGAACCAACTAATAAGCATAAGAAAAGGAAAGGACAACATGTAAATTGTTTTCTGACAACTTTCACCAGAATAAACTCACACAGTTAAGTGTACCATTACACAACATTAACAACAAGAATGCCCCCAGGGCAATACAAGTCATCACAAAAATAATCCCTGACACAGCCCACCTTATCTCGCCACATGTGCAATAGTAAAGTAACTGCCCGCCTTGTCTCGCCACACGCGCATAATCATATTCCCACCTTGTCTCGCCACATGCACAACCCACATATACATATCCTGCCTTGTCACACCGTATTTGCAATATCAATAGAAAACATGGCACAACAAAAACCTCATGAAAATCTCCATATCAACAACCGCACGGCAGAAACCTCGTGCATCACCACAACAAGTACAACAACAACAATGACAATAATACAAGATACAGTAAATACATCAACTCAAGGACCTTCAATCAAAAGAAAAGGCAAAGCTAGTTCACAAGGAATAAGCAAAATAAAGAATACTAGGCATAATAAGAACATCTCAACAAGGAAGAAAATAGCATGTAACAATCGCACGCCAATGCACGTTTCAACAACAAGAAACTAACACGAATCCGATATTTCCATACAAGGGCAAGTCAACTAAGGTATAGGATATCTAAACTTCCTTTAAGTTTGAGCAATTACGAGGATATTCAACAATTTCACTTAAGGATAAGCAGCGGGAAGATAACCATAACCTCAATTAAGACTAAAAAATTATAGGATGAGATGATGATAATTACAAATAGAGATAAGCAGTTATGAAGAGATAGCATGACAGTAAGAGAGGTAAAATCTTCAGTTAAGTCAATTAGGAGTTAAATAGGCAATAAGAGTGAATCCAAAATCGAGTAATTCTAATTTAAGCATGTAGAGGTGAAACTAGTAAATAGGAAATCAGTCATATCAAGAACAACTTCATACTCAGTGAATATAAGGACCTAAGATCCCTAAAAGGACAACTTTCCACAAATAAGTCCGAGCACGCACTCGTCACCTCGCGTACACGGACTACAATTAGCATAGAAGACTCAAATCCTAAAAGGAAATCCCTCACACAAGGTTAGGCAAGATACTTACCTCAAATAAGACAAGTGATACTCAAAAATTGAACTTCTCTGGTGAAAAGACCTCCGGACGGCTCAAATCCAACCAAAATAACTTCAAAACACAAATATAACTCATAATAAACTATTCCGGATCAAAAAGTCTCAATCTTTAACAAAATCTAAAAATCGACCCAAAACTCAACCCCTGGGCTCGCACCTCGGAACCCGACAAAATTTACAAAACTTGAACACTCATTCCGGTACCATTTCATCCCTCAAATCATGATTTTTCATTTTGAAATTTTTTTCTTCAAAAACCAAAATTTTCCTCACTCAAAACACAATTTAAATGATAAAAATGAAGATAAAATTGTTTACCTTGAAAATGGTAATTACAATTATATTTGATTGTGTTGTTCTAAAAATATGTGATCTATTTTAATACCGGTTGTTTAGGCAGTAGATGTTGAGTATGATCCGAGAAAAATGAAATAAGTGTGAAAAGAACTAGATTACGCAAACCAGGTATCGAAGAGGCAAGTCTCGAGAGTGGTTGGGCAGGCCTCGAGGTCGAGCTTGAGAAGCTTGACTAGGGGATATCAATAACAATGAAACATTGTTGGAGGCCTTAAGAGTGGCCTATTTATGATCAATAACAAGTAATAGATGGGGAATAATTCAAGAACACAATAAATGAGAAACAATAATTTAATGAAGCAATTGTAGAGAATGTTTTTGTTAGAGAGCAAAGGATGTTCTTGTTCTCGTATTGAATATCATATGTCTTACAAAGTGACAAGGGTCTACTTTATATATGAGGGGGAACCCCAACATGGTACATGTGTACTTGATACAAATATATATGGCCGGTACAGCCATTTAATGCCACGGTACGGTCTTGTACTATTTTGTGTACTTTTGTCAGCTTTAAACACGTGCCCCTTGGTAATTTCCCGCATTTCTATGTTGGCCTTCGATATGGATTACCTCGAGGTCGGGGACCTTCGACACGGATTACCTCGAGGTCGAGGACCTTTGATACGGATTGCCTCGAGGTCAAGGACCTTCTATATGGATTGCCTCGAGTTCGAGGACCTTCGATATGGATTGCCTCAAGGTCGAGGACCTCTGATATGCCTCTTGATACCAAAACTTGGGCCTTCGAGCCTTCTGGGTGTCGAAATGATCGTAAAATCGGGCTCTCCGATTTTAACCGTATACAGATAGTCTCTGCGTTCCTTAGAATGAAATGATAAGGAATAGTCTTGAACTCTTGGCTCTTCGATA
This sequence comes from Nicotiana knightiana, assembly GCA_005239525.1. Lineage (NCBI taxonomy): Eukaryota > Viridiplantae > Streptophyta > Magnoliopsida > Solanales > Solanaceae > Nicotiana > Nicotiana knightiana. The sequence continues at coordinate 6,430 of ML429511.1, forward strand.
TCTTCATCATGACGTCAGTCACATGAGGTCATCAACTGATGTGGCAGAAAGGTTGCACAGAGCACGGTTCTCAAAAAGCCTTTGAACCGCTATTTGCTGCCCTTTCAACTTCTCCAACACGCTTGGAAAAAACCTTTATAAATACTCCAACCCTTCCGTTTCAAATTTTCACCCTTTGCAACATCGTTAAACCTTTTTTTAGCAGCTTTCGCTCGTTTTCTTCTTCTTATTTTTAAATGTTAGCGTAGTCATGGCCAAGACTTCTAAAACGGTCCCTCAAAAGAGAAAAACCCCTTCTTCTTCACGCTTTTTAAGAGCGAAATGGTAGTTCCCCCTTACTTCGAGGAGCACCTCCTTGGACCCTATGAAACGTCATCTGATCTTGAGACTGATAAATCTTTATTGGTAGCGGAACGATGCAAGCCCATGCCCTGATATGTTGGTCCGGCAATTGATATTGAAGAGGCGAAGGTTGATTGTTGTTGGGAAAAAATGGCGCAGGTAAAAATCCCTCCATCTGAAGGTGATACAACTATTGATAGGGTCGGTCGGGCTATTCTTTGGCGGGGAGAAGATAACTTGACGATATTTCCTCGTGTCACAAATAAATCTTGATGTTGAGAACTGCTTCACCAATTCTTCTTTTTCCTGAATTCGAGTCCAAGTAACTTCACATATATGTGATATTTTTAGGTGAAAATTCCTGTGGGGATCTTAATAACTTCCCACTTGAAGTTCTTCAGTGCTTTCCTAATTTAGGGGGCAGTATGACTAGTCGTGATACTGGAAAAATCGTATCCAAAACTACTCTTGGCCCGGGAATCTGTTTGCGTGACGTTGGAAAATACTCTGAAGGGAATGGGAACCGTCTTACATATGCCACCGATGCTAGTCCCGAGAGGTTTGATAAAGATGGAGTCCCGGGGGAGGGGGGGAGAAGGAAGAAGATGAATTTTCGATAATAACGACATACCAGGTCTCGGAGAAGGTAGATTAGGTTTTTACTTGTTCTCTTCTTTATGTAAGGGCTCCAGGCATGAGCCTTGTAAAATATACCTTTGTGAATCTTTACTATATATAAAGGCCTCTGTTTTTTTCCATTTCTTATCTTTTCTTTGCTTTTTGGAATAGACTGTGATGCATGTTGATAATTGGTCCGAAGTTTTGGACTTTTAAAATAAACCCTTAGGTTTCTGTTCTTGATGGGCAATCGGTGGTAGTCGATAACTGTCCGTAGGAGACTCGGTCCTCGACTCAAAGGAATGCTTTGGAAAAGGCTGCTTTCCTCGAGATACGACTTCGTAATGTCCGAGAAGATAGCTTAATCCAGTCGAGCAGGATTGTTAAGCTCGAGGCTGATCTTCTGAATATGAAGGCCGACAAGAAAGTAGTCTTTTACTTGAAAGATGTTGCCGATGCTCGGGCCGAGTTGAGAGGGGCTTTCACCAGAGAGAAGAGGGCGATGAATGTTCCCGATGCAAGTCTCGGAGGGAGATCCTCAGAGAGATGCCTTCTAGTGGATTTGACCTCTCGGAAGAAATAAAGCAGGCCGAGGCGGACGAGATCGATGCCAAGTTTTTCCATTCTTCTCGAGCTGATGATGATACTTGAAGGCCGTTGTGGGAGTTGGTCTGAGGGGCCTTTGACGGAGCTGGTCCCGAGAGTAGAATGGATTTTCAGCTTCGTTGTTTTCATAAGACTCCTGTGGGAGCGTTGTAAATATGTATTTGTAATTCACACACACACACAAATATATATATATATATATATATATATATATATATATATATATATATATATATATATATATATATATATATGAAATATTCTTTGATTTGATTTGCATGTTGGTAGTTAGGCTGGCGAATTGGACTTTGAGATGAAACCCATGGGGTTACAAATTGGCCCTGAGGCTCTTTAAGTTGGCGACTCGGGCTCTTATGCTTTAGGTCGGTACGACCTCCGTTGTAACTGGTGACTTGGGCCCTTACGCTTTTTTGGCCCTGAGGCACTTTAGTTAACCGTATCGGGCTTAGTCTCTGAGTCGGGTTTCGACTCAAGCTCAAGGGCCCTCAGGTTTTCAAATTGGCCCTAAGGCACTTTGCATCGGTATGACCTGTAGCTGGCAGCTCAGGCTTTTACGCGTAAGGTCGATACGACTTTTAATGTAGCGGGCGACTCGGCATCTTACGCTTTTTTGGCCCTGAGGTGCTTTAGTTAACCGTATTGGGCCTAGCCTCCGAGTCAAGTTTCGACTCGAGCTCAACGGCCCTCGGGTTTTCCAATTGGCCCTGAGGTGCTTTGTGTCGGTATGACTTGTAGTTGGCGACATGGGCTCTTATGCATAAGGTCGATACGACTAGCTGGCGACTTGGGCTCTCACGGTTTAGGTTGGTATAGCCTTTAATGTAGCGGGCTACTTGGGCTCTTATGCTTTAGGTTGGCACAACCTTTAACCGGTTCTTTTCAAAGTTTTTTGAAGTAATTGGAGGCTTGTGATTTTATGGCAACAGTCGGACGTCTCCGAGTTGTGTTAGTTTGGTCGGAGCCTAATGACGGTGGTCATTACGTTTGACCGTAGCCTTTTAGTCCCCGAGTGTGATATCCACAGCGTCTATATCTAGGGTATGCCTTTTGGGTCTTACAAGTTCGATATATAGCCTTGAATTTGATATGACAAATTTGTACATGCCTTGCTTGAGGTCATAGAGTTTTGATGTTGCCTCATGGAGAGCTTATGGGTTTGAAGTTGCCGGCCCTGAGGTCTTACGGCCATGAGTCGACTGTCAAGGTCAGTCCTTGAGTTAGAGTTGATATTGCCCCATGGAGGGCTTATGCTGTTGATATTGCCTCGTGGAGGGCTCATGAGTTCGAAATTTCCGGCCCTGAGGTCTTACGGCTTCGAGTTAGATAGCTTGATAAGCCGACAGTCGGGGACAATCCCTGAGTCGGAGTTGATATTGCCTCGTGGTGGGCTTATGAGTTCGAATTTTCCGGCCCTGGGGTCTTACGACTTCGAGTTAGATAGCTTGATGAACCGAAAAATGGGGTCAGTCCCCGAGTAGGAGTTGATATTGCCTCGTGGAGGGCTTATGAGTTTGAAGTTTCTGGCCCTGGAGTCTTACGGCTTCGAGTTAGATAGCTTGATGAACCGTCAGTTGGGGACACTCCCCGAGTCGGGGTTGATATTTCCTCGTGGAGGGCTTATGAGTTTGAAGATTCCGGCCCTAGGGTCTTATGGTTTCGAGTTAGATAGCTTGATGAACCGACAATCGGGGTTAATGTTTCCTCGAGGAGGGATTATGAGCTCGAAATTACCTGCCCTGAGGTCTTACGGCTTCGAGTTTTTGGCGACTCGGTGGAGTGACTGTCGATGGCAGTTCCCGAGTGCTTGATAAATTTTTGGCCCTGGGGCTGTCTCTTGTAAAAATGGCAAACTTCTTTGATGTACGAAGTGTTTTGATGATAGAAGGTACTTCTCTTATTACTTGGTACAAGTATACATGTTTTTTCCATCGAGGGTTCGATTATTCTACACAGACACGGTTCATTTGACCGTTTGGTCTGATAAATCATTCTCCTGTCGAGGCCCTCTTTAGCATATTTCAGTGATCTCCTGGGGGGATTTCCCTCAGTATTCGAGGTTGATCAAAGAGAATACTTGAATACTTGGTGAGTTCTCCTTAGGTAGAATATGGATGTTGACTCGTTAAAAACCTCGCCGGTAAAACCCATTTTGGGATAAAATCTGACACGGGGGAAAAAGAGCGCATCGCATGCTTTATAACCTAAGGCCTTCGAGCTGGGGGATGTTTTGATTCCCTTTAATCGCATACATGTGCATTTTGTTAGTGTAAAAGTTTGAAGGAAAGATGGGGAGGATTGTACATTAGCAATAATAGCGCTTGAGCATTGATATATTCTAATGGTTTGGCAGTTGCTTGCCTTCTATGGTGCCTAGCTTGTAGGATCCTTTGCCGATTACTCCGAGGATGCGATACGGTCCTTCCCAGCTCGGGCCCATCTTCCCTTCGTTAAGGTTTCGAGTTCTTTGGGTGACTTTTCTTAGGACTAAGTCCGCGATTCTGAAATATCGGAGGTTTGCTCTTCGATTGTAGTATCTTTCGATTCTCTATTTTTGGGCGGCCATCCGGACCAGTGAAGCTTCTCGCTTCTTGTCTAATAGCTTGAGGGCCGTAGTCATGGACTCATTGTTTGAGTCTTAGGTGGCATGTCGGAATCTGGCGCTTGGCTCTCCGACCTCGACCGGTATAAAAGCCTCGGACCCGTATACCAAAGAGAACGACGTCTCTCTTGTGCTTGATTTAGAGGTTGTCCGGTACACCCATAGTACTTCGGGCAGCATTTCTCTCCATTTTCCCTTCGCATTTTCTAACTTCTTTTTCAAGCTTCGAATGGTGGTCTTTTTTGTAGATTCGGCTTGACCGTTTGCACACGGGTGGTAGGGCGTCGATAGTATTCTTTTGATTTTGTGATCCTCGAGAAACTTTGTTATTTTTCTTTCGATGAACTGCTTCCCGTTATCACACGTTATCTCGGAGGGGATCCCAAATCGGCTAATGATGTGATCCCATATGAAGTCGATGACTTCTTTTTCTCTTATCTTTTCATAGGCCTGTGCTTCCACCCATTTTGATAAATAGAAAGTCATAAACAGAATAAATCTAGCTTTACCTGGTGCCGTTGGTAGGGGGTCGACTATGTCCATTCCCCATTTCATGAATGGCCATGGTGATAAGACTGAATGTAGCTGTTCATCGGGTTGGCGGATCATTGGCGCGAATCTCTGACACTTGTCGCATTTTCGGACGAATTCTTTGATGTCCCTTTCCATGTTGTCCCAGTAGTAACCTGCTCTGATCACCTTTTGAATTAAGGAATCGGCACCGGAGTGATTTCCGCAGGTGCCCTCGTGTATTTCTCGGAGCACGTAGTCAATGTCTCCTGGTCCCAAGCATACTTCCAGGGGCCCATCGAAGGTTCTCCTGTATAGAACTCCACTCTCGTCGAGTGAAAATCAGGCTGCTCTGGTCCGAAGGGCCCTTGAATCTTTTGGATTCGTGGGCAGCTTCCCACTTACCAAATAATCGATGTATTTTTTTCTCCAATCCCATGTCAGACTGGTGGAATTGATTTCGGCATGTCCTTCTTTGATCACCGATTTGGATATCTGAACAACAGCCTCGGGGAGTACGTTATCTTCTTCGATGGATAACCCCAGGTTTGCGAGTGCATCGGCCTTGCTGTTCTGCTCCTGAGGTATGTGGACCAAAGTCCATTCTTTGAAATGACGCAAAATGGTTTGAAGTTTGTCTAGGTACCGTTGCATCCTATCTTCTCGAACCTCGAAACTACCGTTTGCCTGGTTTACTACCAGAAGGGAATCACATTTGGCTTCGATGGTTTCCGCTCCCAGGCCTTTGGCTAGTTCGAGACCTGCAATCATAGCCTTATACTCGGCTTCGTTGTTAGTCAACTTTTGCAGTTTTTATAGATTGTAAAATCACGCCACCTACATGTGGCTTCAGAAATATGCCGAGCCCGGATCCTCTCACATTTGAGGCACCTTCGGTGAATAAGGTCCACACCTCCGATGATGCGACCGTTTTTAGCAGAAGTTCTTTTTCTACCTGGGGCACGAGGGCGGGTGTAAAATCGGCCATGAAGTCAGCTAGAATTTGAGACTTGATAGCCGTTCGGGCTGATATTTAATATCGTACCCCCGATCTCGATGGCCCATTTGTCCAGCCGGCCCAAAAATTCAGGTTTATGCAATATATTCCGAAGAGGATATGTTGTTAAAACACATATATGGTGGATTTGAAAATAAGGTTTCAATTTTCGAGATGCACTTATTAATGCAAGAGCTAATTTTTCTAAGTGTGGATACCTGGTTTCAGCATCTCCCAGGGTTCGACTTACATAGTATACAGGGAATTGCGTACCTTGCTCATCTCGAACCAACACGCCACTTACCGCTACCTCGGATACTGCTACGTACAAGTATAGCGTTTCATCCTCCTATGGGGTGTGGAGCAAAGGCGAGCTTGAGAGATAATGTTTTAATTCCTCCAAGGCACGCTGGCACTCCGGAGTCCACTCAAAGTTATTTTTCTTTTTGAGTAGAGAGAAAAAGTTATGGCTCCGATTTGATGACCTTGAGATGAATCGGCCCAGTGCTGTTATCCGCCCGGTCAACCGATGTACGGCCTTTACATTGTTTACCACCATGATTACGTCGATGGCCTTGATTTTTTCGGGGATGATATCAATCCCCCTGTTTGATACCATGAAGCCTAAAAATTTGCCCGAACCTACGCCGAAGGCATTTCTTGAGGTTGAGCTTCATGTTGTAGCTTCTAAGGATGTAGAAATTTTCCTGCAAATGAGTCAAATGGTCTTCTACGCGCAAAGACTTAACCATCATGTCATCAATGTAAACTTCCATGGATTTGCCTATTTGATGTTCGAACATCTTATTAACTAGGCGCTGGTACGTGGCCCCTGCATTTTTTAGCCCGAAGGGCATTACATTGTAGCAGTATATGTCATACTCTGCGACGAACGAAGTCTTTGCCCTGTGGTCGGGTTTCATTTGAATCTAATTATACCCGGAGTAGGCATAGAGAAAGGTGAATCTTTAGGGGATGCTTTATTTAAGTCCTTATAATCTACGCACATTCTTAACTTGTTCCCTTTCTTGGGGACCACTACTATTTTCGCCAACCACTCGAGATACTTTACTTCCCTGATGGACCCTATTTTGAGGAGTTTTGTTACCTCGTCTTTGACGAACGCATGCTTTACCTCGGACTGAGGACTCCTTTTTTTCTTCACCGGTTTGAACCTGGGGTCGACGCTCATTCGATGGGTTGTTATTTTCGGGGAGATCCCTGTCATATCTAAGTGGGAACAAGCAAAGCAATCAATGTTGTCAATAAGAAATTGAATGAGTCATTTCCTGAGTTCGGGGGTTAGTCCCGTTCCCAGGTATACCTTTCGATCTGGTAGGTGTTTCATCAGAACGGCTTGTTTCAGCTCTTCGACCGTTGATCTTGTTGCGTCCGATTCTTCGGGGGCAATGAAGGTTCAAGGGGTGAGGAAGTCTTCCTCGTCATCTTCGAGGACCAGTTTATATTCCGACCCCTCGGAGGTGGAATATATGGGCTCTGGTGCCACGTCGTGCACTACGAACATTTCCTTTGCCTCGTGTTGCTCCCCATACACTGATTTATGCCATCTGTGGTTGGGAATTTCAACATCTGGTGGAGAGTCGACGATATCGCCCTGATGTTGCATATCCATGGCTTTCCCAGCAGGGCATTGTATCTCGTGCCCCCTTCGATGACATGAAACCTGGTGCCTCGAACTGTACCGGACACATCGACTGGGAGGATGATTTCCCCCTTCGTTGTTTCGCTCTCCATGTTAAACCCTCTGAGGGCATTAGAATCGGGTACGATTTGGTCAAGCAGCTTGAGCTGCTCCACTACCCCGAATCTGATTATATTGGTCGAGCTACCTAGATCCACAAGCACACACTTAATTTGAACGCTATTCAAGAGGAAATAAATTACCAGTGCGTCGTTGTGTGGTTGGGACAGTACTTCGACATCTTCCTCTCTGAACACAATATTTCTTTTAGGTATACAACTTTGAGTTCGCTCTTTCATTGCGGTGGGCACTTTGGCCCGTTTGAGCACGGGTTCTTGTGGTCTGTGTTCCTCAGGATCGTTGTTTTCACGTGCATTTACTGAGTTAGACATTTTCTGATCTGAAAGTGAAGATTCTTGGGCAAGAAAAAGTGTGAAGAATAACTTGTGTTTTTAGAAAACCAGCACTAAAACAATCACTATTATTTTTAGCCCCACGGTGGGCGCCAAACTGTTTGCCTTGAAAATGGTAATTACAATTATATTTGATTATGTGGTTCTAAAAATATGGGATCTATTTTAATACCGGTTTTTTAGGCAGTAGATGCTGAGTATGAAGCGAGAAAAATGAAATAAGTGCGAAAAGAACTAGATTACGCAAACCAGGTATCGAAGAGGCCAGTCTCGAGGGTGGTCGAGCAAGCCTCGAGGTCGAGCTTGAAAAGCTTGACTAGGGGCTATCGATAACAACGAAACAGTGTTGGAGGCCTTAAGAGTGGCCTAATTATGATCAATAACAAGTAATAGATGGGGAATAATTCAAGAACACAATAAATGAGAAATAATAATTTAATGAAGCAATTATAGAGAATGTTTTTGTTAGAAAGCAGAGGATGTTCTTGTTCTTGTATTGAATATCATGTCTTACAAAGTGACAAGGGTCCCCTTTATATATGAGGGGGAATCCCAACATGGTACATGTGTACTTGATAAAAAGAGATATGGCCGGTACAACCATTTAATGTCACGGTACGGGCTTATACTATTTTGTGTACTTTTGTCAGCTTTAAACATGTGCCCCTTGGTAATTTCCTGCCTTTCTATGTTGTCCTTCGATATGGATTACCTCGAGGTCGGGGACCTTCGACACGGATTGCCTCGAGGTCAAGGACCTTCGATACGGATTGCCTCGAGGTCGAGGACCTTCCATATGGATTGCCTCGAGGTCGATGACCTTCGATATGGATTGCCTCGAGGTCGAGGACCTTCGATATGGATTTCCTCGAGGTCGAGGACCTCCGATATGCCTCTTGATACCAAAACTTGGGCCTTCGAGCCTTTTGGGTGTCGAAACGACCGTAAAATCAGGCTTTCCTATTTTTTCCGTATACAAAAATCATGGAATATGTTAGATTCTAGGTGAAGAACACTTACCCTATCAATTTTCTTGAAAAACCCCAAAAGAAGATCCCAAAACCGAAGTCCAAAGCTCAAAATATGAAGAAAAATGGCCAATACTCGACTTAAATGTTCTGCCAGGACTTCCGCATCTACGGAAAAGAAACCGCATCTGCGGAGTCGCATTTGCGAGAAATAATCCGCATCTGCAAACCTGGATAACCAAGGCAGGTACCGCATCTGCGGATCTACAGCCGCAGAAGCGGGATTCCTCGCTGATGCGATCACAGAACCGCAGAAGCGGCCTTCGCACCTATGAGCCAGCATCCGCAGAAGCATGTTAGCTCCCATACCTCAAGGATCGCAGAAGAAACCAGGCTCTTACAGAAGCAGAGCCGCACCTGCGCTCCAAAGTGTCGCAGGTGCGAGACACCATAACCAGATCTGCTCAAACTAGGAAAAACATCCAAAAACTCGACCGGAACACACCTGGGGCCTCTGGGGCCCCGTCCAAATATACCAACAAGTTATATAACCTAATACAGACTCTCTAGGGACCTCGAATCACATCAAACAATGACGAAACTATGAATCGCACACGAATCGAACTTATGAACTTCCAAATTCTTCTAACTTCGAAAACTCGAGCCGAACCCAATCAAACCAACCTGTAATAACGTCAAATTTTGCAGAAAAGTCCCCAATAACATAACTCAAATACTCCAATGCTCGGAATCGCATTCCGACCCCGATATCACCAAAGTCAATCATTGGTCAAACCTTTCCATTTTCCAACTTCAACTTTCGTCAAAATGCCTCAAATTGCCCTATGGACTTCCAAATCCAAATCCGGACGCACGCACGCCTAAGTTCAAAATCACCATACAAAGTTGTACAAGACCTTATGCCTCCGAACAGAACTTAAATTCTCAAAAATATCGGCCGAGTCATTACAATCGCCCTACCTCATACGCGTTCATACGCGGATTCTACTTACCTTTTCTGTTATTGTCATTCATTTATGATAACTTTCGCTACCATTGTACTTATGGAAAGTTCGATACTCACAGATTTGGCTTTGATTCTGTGGTTCTCGGTGCGTTTGTGGTTCTATACACTAGAGAAGAGAAAAATCTCTCTTGTATCTAGTATATCTTCGTTGATTTCGTCGTGATTAGGGCTTGTGAATGATATTCCCTAAATTCAATTCAAACTAGGGTTTGGGTTTCGATTCTTCTTTTGTTGGTTCTATTATTGATTGTTTGTGATATTTTCTTTCCTTATTTTGTGTTCAATTAATGGCCTTTTATGTTTGTTCGTTCAACTTATACCACTATATAAACCCTTCCCCAAATTCCCCTAAGACGGATCTTAATCACTATTACTCTCATTCTCTAAATCACTAGATACTATTCTAAATGTATTTCTCTTGGCCGGCTGAAAGCCAAGGCAATCGAAACCCTCTCTAACGACCTCCCTAGCGTGAGCACTGCTCGGGGCTCATTTAAGGCTAATGTGAACTCTGACGCACTAGGATTTGGTTCTTTTGGTTGTTCTCTTTGCTGGTGATATTCGAGTTGTTTCTGACACTTATCCTTCTCTTCTATTCAGTTTGTTGAATCTGCAAATTGGTGAGTGTCTTGACTTTTGCAATTCTATTCTCTTTTGCTGGTTTCGGTGCTTCATATACCCAGGATATTTGAACCAATATGACTCAATTATTGTGTTGTAATCATTGGAAATTCTACTTGCATTGTAGCTATTCTGCAATTCTGAATCTCCTAGTGTCACAACTTGTCTAATTCTTTAAACTCCTATATGTTCAGCTTGAATGACTTTGTATCTTTAAGTTTGTTGTGTTTTTCTGCTGTTTATTTAAGTTTCTCATGCCTTGTTTTGGATTCTCGCACTGGTTCCTGGAAAATCATCTCTTACCCAGAATTTTCCTTAATGAACTTCTATTGATAATTCCTTTATGTGAATTCTGTTTTTTACCTACTTACATGAATCGTTGTTGTTGTAGCAACGTTTTAACAAAACCTGTTGCTTTGTTTTGGTGCTTGGTCAATCATGCATTCTTTGGTACTGTTTATGCTCCTAGTTGAATGATATTACAGTTAGAGTCCATGATCATGTAAATCCGACAGGTTTAAGTTCTGAAATATGTTTGCTTTACTTGACCTTAAGTTGAGATGTCTTCTCACTATGATATCTTTGAAGTTGGGAACCTTTGTGTTATACTCAGCATGATTAGGATTCTTATTGGTTGTTATAGATCATGCCTATTTTCTTGTTTACTATGTGTAATCTCCATCCTCTGACTATAACTCTATCAGACCTCCATGACTTAGATTCTTAGTTTTTTAGGCTAGTTCTGGTTTATACTAAATTCACTCTGGAAAGCTTAGCATATTCATCTTGTATGTGCCTGGCATGCTTACCCTATTACTTTAAGTGGAATGTCTTCTAAATTCTCTTAATGTTATGTCCATCCTACACATTCTATCACATGTTGAATGATTGAACCTATGTTGTTAGTTGCCATGCCAAATTTACCATGTTGAAGTTAAGCCCTACTTATTCTCCTACTTCTCATGTTCTTTGTTTAATCAATCCTGGCATTCTTACTTTTGAAATACCAATATGTTTTATGTGAATCCTGCTAAATGTCATGCTATCCTCTCTTTATGAGGTATTACTACAGGGTTGTTTAATTGATTTCACGTGTGGCTCGATAATTTATTTGGGTCGAGTGGTCAATATGTAACGGTTTGTACTAGTATGAGTTCATGTGTGGCCTTGGGTTGTGTAAATAGGCACATTCTCCTATTTGAGAGTCGCTTGGATCTGGGCGTGCTATTTGTGTGAAAGTGAGCTTGTTGAAGGCCCATGCAGCACTGGGTTATTTTCATTTGGGCCTGCTCTTGGGCTTATAGTTTTTCCGTGTGTAATATTTATATTTATATTCATTATATGGGCCGGTAATAATTTGTAAACAAATAATTAGGGTGTTAATGAAATTGGGGGACAACAGGTATATTCTAATTCTTGTATAAAAGGGTAGAAACATGCCTATAAGGTCTATGTGTTCTATTTGCTATTTTGTTCAACATACCTTATATGTTGTTTAGTTTAGTGTATTTTACACTAATAGAAGCATGCCTATAAGTATCACGCACACACTTTACTCAACTCGACAAAACATGTTGGCTCAAATAATTGCTATTTGTTTCCATGTGTACTACTAAACGCTTCTAGCCAGCATGCCTATAGGATATAATAACCAGGTTTCGCTAATGTCCACCTAGATACCATGTCTAAAGGGTGTCAATTAATCAATCAATCAATTGCTTCTATTGTTCTTAGTACATTGCTCCTTTAGATATCATGACTATAGGATCTTAATCAACCAATTAATTACTTTGTCATTTTGTCGCATTGCCACACTTAGACGACATGCCTATAGGGATAAAGTACATAAAATCAATTTCAGCTGTTAACTACTAGAAATCCTGCCTATAGGACACTGTCACATGCCTATAACACCAGCACTGATAATTCGGGTAGTTTTTACTGCCTCCTTGCACCAACAATTTGTAAATCATGCTTGTAGGATTTGTAACGCTTTAATCTGCAAAATTCATTGCATGTACACTGCTAGAAATCCAGAATTACCTAGAAACCATGCTTATAGGACTTTAAATTCTAATTCTGAAAATCTATGTTGCTTAAACTGCCCGTTTGTATTTGTTGCTTATGTGTGGAGGATAACTTGAGCCTTTGATTGTCTTTTCGTGAAGTCCTATCTGTTTTGAATATCGCCTAGTTTTATCATTTTGAGCAACCTAAGCTGAGTCTAGAACCACCTAGTAGAGGTCCAAAGTCTCCTGGACCATAGGCATGGGACGGATAGTGCAGGCATATGGTACGACTCAAAATTAAATTAGAATGTCTTTAAGTAAACAACTTCAACATATTAATCGGGTAGCAGGAGATGATAGTATGTGCTCCCTGAATAATATGAGCAACTCCTATCTTAAAGGATTTGTGAAGTGTTATTTATGTTGCACGGGATGATCCGTTTGGCTAAAAAACTTAGGACCCTCCCCCCCCCCCCCCCCGATTATAT
>ML429511.1:20013-60773 GCA_005239525.1 Nicotiana knightiana
ATATATTTGCTATTCATACTTAGTCGTTTAATATAGACCAATGTAGTTATATCCTTATAGTCATACTAAGATTTGTACTAATTCTCATTGTGTTATAATAAATTTCTTTGACCTTTATGCTCTCTTTTGTTTATTTGATCATCTAGCCTAATTACATAATCTACATAGTCTTAAGTTCGGTCGGGACCACAGTTGTAGACCTCGAAGAGTGCCTAACACCATCTCCTCGAGGTAATTTGAGCCCTTACCGTCTTTGGTAGCGTTGACTAGTCAAGCAGAGTTATTTGCATAATAGGTGCCCTAGCGTACCTCAAAATCGTTAGGTGGCGGCTTTTCTCTTAATACCCTACCCTTCATTTAAAAGAGTTGTCACATGTCAAAGCCCGATTTTACGAGAAAACGGGGCGCGACAGCATGGTGACACTGCTGGAGAATTACACTTAGGCTCTTACCATAATGAACTGGGCTTATGTGGATTGCTTTATTTGTTACATGTACATCCCTTCCCCTACCCACCTTTATTTTCCATGACATGCACATCCCTCTCACAATTACCTTTATTTGTTGTGACCGCTCTTTATCTTGTCAAAATTGCTTACTTCGTTACCTACTTTGTTTTGCTATTATATTTACTGTTTTCACATATTTTACCATGCAAATACTTGGAAATGTGTTATTCTCTCTGCATAAAGCATGCTCCATATCATACTCCACTCGTGCCAATTATCAACATAGCGGCACTTGATGAGTATCCGCGCTCTTCCAGAATTACCCTTTTTAAATTAGAAAGGCTTATTTGTGGTAGACTAGTCGATCAACGGTGCAGTCGATGGTCCCGTTCCTTTCCTTCTCAAGTAGTCCACTTGATAGTACCAATCTAGACCATTCTAGAAACCTTACTCCAATGTCAAATGTACATGCATCATGTTAAACCTAGTACCGGTTTGAATGTTGTTAACGTAATAGCCCACTAAGATAAGCCCTGTCCAAAGTCCGACAGGATTTCCACAATCCCAATGGATACATCATGTGCATTACTTGGAGAAGATGTTCCAATATGTTGATCATTATTGTTTAAGTGGTCGAATCTGGAGGGGGAAAGGGATAACCTTTATTTTTTTTTGCAAAAAATGAAGCACGAAGTCCCCAGGTTCGACATGGTCCAAAACATCCCACCTTTTCTACTTGACTGGTGGAAAGACCTTGCGTCTTGCGACAAGAATCATGTGAGAAGGGTACTTGGCGACTTGCCATCCTTACTTAATATCCAACCAAATAGGGCATTGATTGAGGCTGCTACCATGTTCTGAGATGAGAAAAGAGTTGTCTTCCGATTTGGTGACATAGAAATGACTCCTCTCTTAGAAGAAATAGGAGGCTTTGCTAAGTTGCCATGGGGTAGTCCGGGATTACTGGTACCAGAGAATCGCACCCCTCGCAGTTTTCTAAAGATGTTGGGCTTTAAGAAAAATGAAGAATTTCTCTGCTTAAAGAAATCCTACATCATTTTTGGGTTTCTTTACCAGCGTTATGGAAATAGTAAGTTGTATTGTCTCCATCATGAGGAACTCACCATTACTTCCCTAAGTTGGACGCACCGCCGGGTTTATGTGTTCATCATCTGCTTCTTGGGTTTGTTGATATTTCCAATGAAAGGGGGAAGGATCCACACTCGTTTAGCCATGGTTGCCAGGACCTTAATGGAAGGAACCAAGGGACAAACCTATACCATAATTCCCATGATCCTAGCTGAACTGTCCGCGCTCTAGACCGGTGCAAGCAGGGATTCAGACATTTTGAAGGTTGTAATCTGTTACTGCAAGTCTGGCTATTGGAACACTTTTAGAGGGGAGAATATCGTCAAGAGCTTCTGCGACGGTCGTTGAATGACTACATAGCCTACCACCACCCAAAGAAAATAACATTTATCCCAGACAGGTTAGCACAACCTGGAAGTGTTGTAAGTTGGGTGTGTTTCTTCAGCAATCTGAAAGACGAGCAGGTACGTTGGATGTTTGAATGGTTTCCTAGCAGTGAGTTCATCATTAGGTCGAGAGATACTACTCATTTGGTACTGATCGGGTTGCGAGGCATTTATCCTTATGCTCTTATAAGGGTAATGAGATAAGCTGGAAGAAAACAGGTCATACCTCGGGTTTCCAACATGGTCCAGTACAAGGAAGATTTCAAAGGGGACATCATTCGTTTCAAGTTCGAGGCACAACATATGTGGAACCAGAAGATCATTATGGAAAGAGAGACCATTGAGCTAGACAGGTATCATGCTGGTCATGTGTACTTCTATCCATCGTGGTTGGTAGACGATATAGCGGGAGACGTCAAGCCAGGGGTCAATCTAGAAAACAGGATCATAGATGATGTTGTTGAGGCACAGGTTAAATACAGGAGACTTCGCAAAAGGGTTTTCGAGTCTGAAGCTAGGCATCTGGAACAACACAAAGTGGACATGGAGGTTATAAACGAATGGAGGGGAATAGCCGCTAAGTCAACAGAGAGGTTGGAATATCTGGAACAGGGATTGATGGAGCTTGAGGGGAAGATGAGAAAGAGGCTTTTAGATTGTCAAAACATAGATGGCGGTGAAGGAGGGCACCTAGAAAAAGCGTACTTATTATTGGATATGCGCGACCTGGGAAACCTGATTGATGGAGTCAAAAGAGCCAAGCACGGAGAAAGGCCTTCAGGGACCAAGTAGATTAAGGAATGATGTTCTTTACTGTTTTCTAGCTTAGTGTGCAATAGTAAAGTAATTTCTCGCCTCGTCTCGCCACACGCGCATAATCATGTTCCCGCCTTGTATCGCCACATGCACAACCCACATATACATATCCCGCCTTGTCACGCCGCATGTGCAATATCAATAGAAAACATGGCACGGCAGAAACATCATGAAAACCCTCATATCAACAACCGCACGGCAGAAACCTCGTGCATCACAATAACCACAACCGCATGGCAGAAACCTTGTAACAAAGAAGGAAGGAAATAATCATACTAATCATACTAAGGAATACTAATCATACTAATAACAGCTCAACAGGGAAGGAAATAATATGTAACAAAGACCCCACAATGTACGGTTCAACAACAAGAAACTAACACGAGTCAAGTAATTCCAAATAAGGGCGATTCCACTAAGGCATAGGATATCTAAGCTTCTTTTATGTTTGGACAATTACGGGAGAGATACAGCCAATTCAAATAAAGGTAGGCAGTTACAAAAGGGATGACTACAACTTCAATTAAAAATAAGCAGTTAGGGGAAAGATAACATGGCAATATAAGAAATAGCAGTATCAATTAAGGCACATATGAATCAAATAACAATAAGAGTGGATCATGAAGAAATTGATTCTAATTAAGCAGGTAAAGGTGAAACTAGTAATTAAGGAACGTAATCATAACAAGAACAATTGCATATTCAATGAATACAAGAACCTAGGGACTCTAAGAGGTCAATTTCCACAAATAAGTCCGGGCACGAACTCGTCACCTCGCGTACATCAATCCATAACAATATTTTTTTCACGAATATACGACTCCGAATGGCCCAAATCTAGCCAAAATCAATTACATATCAGAAATATAACTATAAGAAACTAATCTAATTAATGAAATCAAAGCTAAGGCAAGAAATTAGAAAATTGCCCCAAGAAGTCTCCTCGTTCCCACGTCTCGGAATCAGGTAAAATTCACAAAATATGAATACTCATTCACTCACGAGTCCAGCCATACCAAAATTAGCCAATTTCGATCACAACTCGACCTTCAAATCTCCAATTTATAGTTTATGAAGTTTCTACAATTTTTCCCAAATTTCCATCTTAAAGTACTAATTAAATGATGAAATCAGTGATATATTCACATCTATTCACCAAATCCGAGTTAGAATCACTTACCACGATGAATTTCTTGAAAACCTCACAAAATATCGTCTCAAACCGAGCTCCCAAAGTCAAAAAATAAAATAATACCTAAATTCCTTGTAGATCAAAAGATACAAGCTTCCGAAGTTGGACGAGCTAACTTGCGGAAATCACCAGAAGTGTGGGCGCAGACAAAATTGTGCGGTCCGCACTTTTTCATCTGCTGCAACACTTTTTCATCTGCTAAAGCACTCAAAAATGTTCCTCAGCACATGGAATTGTGCGATCCGCACTTTCAATGTTCCAGAACAACATCAGAGTGTCGAAATGCCCGGACTCGCTCAAACTTTACCCCGAAACAAACATACCAACAAGTCCTAAAACACCACACGAACTTAGTCAAACCTTCAAATCACATCAAACAACGCAAAAAATATGAATCACCCTCCAATCCAAGCTTAAAGAACTTGAAACTTTAAATTTCTACATCCGATGTCGAAACCTATCAAACCACGTCTGATTGACCTCAAATTTTGCGTACAAGTCATATTCAACATTATGGACCTACTCCAACTTCTGGAATCGAAATTCGACCCTGATATAAAAAAGTCCTCTTCCAGCCAAAATCTCCAAAAAATTGATTTTTCTCATTTCAAGCCTAAATTAGCTACAGACCTCCAATTTACAGTCTGGACACGCCCCTAAGTCCAAAATCACCATACGAAGCTGCTCAAGATCAAATGCCGCCGAACAGAACTTAAATTCTAAAAATGACCGGTCAGATCGTTACAAGAAATAGACGGAGAGATTTGGATAAAACCTATCAATTCAGACGCAGTCAAGAGATGCTATGTTTAGGATTATTTGCATTTTCCCATTTGATGTAACTGAACTACGCTTGACCTGATTTCTGTTAATAGGGGATATGTAGGCAGCCCTGTGGGTTTGGTCACATCTTAATAAAATCTTCATTTTCCATGATCAAAAATTGGGGAAAGATCGCAAGTTCAATCAACTTTGTCATGCATGGAACAACCAAAAATCTGTTGTCAGAAGTATGCACTTAAATTGGGGCAGAATTTTGAGGACCCTTAAAATTCTAAAGCAAGGAGGTTGCAATGTCTCTAAATGTGTCACAGTCTCCGGTTCATCTAAATTATTCGATCTTACGTACTATAAAATACATTTCAAACAACTATATTTTTGCAAATGCATACATATTTTTTGAAAGCTTTATTTCTATGACAGCCAGATGTTACCCAGGGTAACTCAAGCAGGACCTCAAGATAAGAGTGAAGGAAAAGCAAGAAGTCAAGAGCACGAACCAACCTCCCACCCTCACCCCCTCCCCGCAGAACTCATATTTTTTCTTTGAATGCAGGCACGATAAACACAACATAAATATTCGAAAATACATACACACAACAAATCATTGCCTTCATGACGACAAATTTCCAAATGCAAACACATCCGGCTAAGAAATACTTCACTCTCTCGCAGTCACTCATCGCTTTAATTGCATAAGGCTAAGCACTGCCTTTCCCTGCATGAGACTAAGCACTGTCTCCTTTTCTTGCATGAGGATAAGCATTGTCTCTGTAATCGCATAAGGCTAAGCATTGCCTTCCTCTACCTGAGACTAAGCATTGTCTCAATTTCTTGCATGAGGCTAAGCATTGCCTCCGTAATTGCATAAGGCTAAGCACTGCCTTTTCTTTGCATGAGACTAAGCCCTGTCTCCCTTCCTCTGCATGAGACTAAGCACTATCTCCACTTCTTGCATGAGGCTAAGCATTACCTTCCTCTGCATGAGACTAAGCATTGTCTTCTTTTCTTGCATGAGGCTAAGCATTTCCTCCGTAATCGCATATGGATAAGAATTGCCTTCCTCTGCCTAAGACTAAGAACTGTCTCCATTTCTTGCATGAGGCTAAGCATTGCCTCCGTAATTGCATAAGGCTAAACACTGCCTTTTATTTGCATGAGACTAAGCCATGTCTCCCTTCCTCTGCATGAGACTAAGCACTGTCTCCACTTCTTGCATGAGGCCAAGCATTTCCTCTGTAATTGCATAAGGCTAAGCATTGCCTTTCCTTACATGAGACTAAGCATTGTCTCTATTTCTTGCATGAGGCTAAGCATTGTCTTTCCTTACATGAGACTAAGCATTGTCTTTGTTTCCTCCATGAGGCTAAGCATTGCCTTTTCTTTGCATAGGACTAAAACACTTTCTCCACTACAATACATAAGGCCAAGCATTATCCCCTTTATTCATATAGGGCTAAGCACTGCCCTCATCTCATACAAGACTGAGCATGGACTTGTCTTGTCCTCGCGTACGACCAAACATCATATCTTTGCATTTCATAGGCTGAAATATAGCCATTTTTTTCAAAGGCGTCATAGTCTGAAGTCACCATCCTCATAGTCGGGAGACACCATTTCATGGCTTGAGGATCTCTTGGAACTGCACACCATTATTCAAAGGCGTCATAGTCCAAAGGCACCATCCTCATGGCCCTAGGGAACCATTTCATGGCCTGTGAATTCCTAATCATATGCTTCATGGCCCAGGACATCATGGTCTAAGGAAATCATCCTCACCATCTGAGGACAACCTTCATGGTCCAAAGAGAATCTGCATCATGTTTAAATTTTCGCAATAACCTATATATGTTCATGTGTACCATATTTTGAGTTTTGCAGGTAACTCGGGAGGTAACTGTTCTGCAAACTGGAGTAATCTTCACTCTGATTTCCCTTCACAACATTCTCATCCTTTGACTTCTTCAAGCGTGACTAACGATCTGTAATTGCCTACCTTTTACTCTATGACTGTTCAGAGATCTGCCTTGTGATACACTCGTAACGTTCATTTCACATTCATGACTCCACCTAAAATTTTCCGTTACTTGAAACAATATCCTATCCAAAAGAACCTTTTCGAAACATGTGACCATTCTTATCACAACTCCATCGGTTTCGCTCGTCGTTGGATCCAGAACTACACATGGCCTGATTCTCATAACACTAGAGATATGTAGGCAGCTCAGGAACCAAGGTTCGGCGCCACTTTTCGAATCACATCATTCCCACTCAATTCGGCCAAAATTGGTCATCATTTTCTTTACCCGACAACTCTTCATCATTCCCGGGTAAAAAGGGGCAACTGTTGATACCCAATTTTGCCCTCATATTTTTTAAATAATTATATATACTTTCAAATGTCATTTTTAATCATTACTTAATTTACAAGATTTATAAAATTATTTTCTATAATTTTCCATAACTTTTAGAGCTTTAAAATCAATTTCTTTGTATTTAAACTACTTGATTATTTACTAATTACCCTTTCTGATTATTTTGTGATGCCTTAATCATCCAAATTTATTATTTACATCCATATACATATTTTAAAATGTTTTTACTTTATTTCATATAATTATATTAGTATTTTTAGGCTATTTACATAATTTTACAAAAATAGCCCATATGCATGCATAAGTACATTTTTATTACATTATTTGTGCCAAAATAGTATTTTTATATTTTTTTAATGTCAATTTATTATTTTCAATCACTTTATTACATAAGTAATATTTTATTATCTATTAAATATTTTAATAAATTATTTTATTAACCATTTTCGTGCATTTTAATTTATAGCCCAATTCAACGCTAATTTAGGACCTAAATTAGTGGCCCAAACACTCCAACCTTAGCCCAATCCGCCCCAACCTAAACCAGATCCCCTTCTAAACTCGGTCACGACCCATTCCTTTAACCTGTCTCGTTTCCTAGTTGATCTTGGCCGTTGATATTAAATGATCAACGGCCCATAATAAATCCAAATTTCTCCTTATATCCCTATTACGAAACCCTAGAGACCACTTATCTCTCCACAGCCTCCCTCACCTACTCTCTTTTGCTTAGAGACCAAACCTTAGACGGCCTAAAAGATCCCCATCTCCCTATACACTGGAGAAGAGAAAAATCTCTCTTGTATCTAGTATATCTTCGTTGATTCCGTCAAGATTGGGTCTTGTGAACGATTCGTTCTAAATTTGATTCCAACTAGGGTTTGGGTTCCGATTCTTCTTTTACTAGTTCTATCATTGATTGTATGTGATATTTTCTTTCCTTATTTTGTGTTTAGTTGATTGTCTTCTATGCTTGTTCGTTCAACTTCTACCACTACATAAACCCTTCCCCAAATTCCCCTAAGACGGACCTTAATCACTATTATTCTCTCATACTCAATCACTTGATAATATTCTAAATCTATTGCTCTTGGCCGCCTGAAAGCCAAGGCAATCGAAACCCTCTCTAACGACCTCCCTAGTGCGAGCACTGCTCGGATCTCATTTGAGACTCCTATGAACTCTGACGCACTAGGATTTGAGTCTTTTGGTTGTTCCATTTATTGGTGATATTCGAGTTGTTTATGACACTTAGCCTTCTCTTCTATTTTGTTTGTTGAATCTGCAAACTGGTGATGTCTTGACTTTTGCAATTCTATCCTCTTTTGTTGGTTTCAGTGCTTCATATACCCAAGCTATTTGAACCAATATGACTCCATTATTGTGTTGTAATCATTGGAAATTCTACTTGCATTTTTGCTATTCTGCAATTCTAAATCTCCTAGTGTCATAACTTGTTTAATTCTTTAAACTCTTGTATGTTCATCTTGAATGACTTTGTATCTTTAAGTTTCCTTTGTTGTTCTGTTGTTTATTGTAATTTTCTCAGGCCTTTCTTTGGATTCTCGCACTAAAATTCCTGGAATATCATCTCTTACCCAGAATTTGCCCTAATGAACTTCTACTGATAATTCCTTTATGTGAACTCTATTTTTTACCTACTTACATGAACCATTGTTGTTGTAGCAATGTTTTAACAAAACCTGTTGCTTTGTTTTGGTGCTTGGTCAATCCTGCATTCTTTGGTACTGTTTATACTCCTAGTTGAATCCAATACATTTAGGTTCCATGATCATGTATAGCCGACAGGTTTAAGTTCTGAAATATGTCTGCTCTACTTGACCTTAAGTTGACATGTCTTCTCACCATGATATCTTTGAACTTGGGAACCTTTGTGTTATACTCAACATGATTAGGATTCTTATTGGTTGTTATAAATCATGTCTATTTGCTTGTTCACTGTGTGTAAACTACATCCTCTGACTATGTTGACCCAAGTCACTGCATAGTTTTGAAGATTGACAAATGTCTGACCAGTTGAACTAGTTCCATCAGAGCACACATACTTGACCTGACGCATTGGCACATAAACCTTATATGCATAGGAGATGATTGTGATTGTGAAGTATCAATGAACAAGGAGAGTGTCTTCTAATAAGAAAAGGTTGAAAATTGATAAGAGAATAGAAGTTGAATTCAGCAAGGACAGTAATGAAGGAAGGAAGTTGAGTTTAATACGAACTCTTTCTCCCATGTAGAGTTGTACCAGAACTGAACGACAAACTCAACAATTGACTTTATAAATAATTGAAGTATTCTTGCTTGAATCAAGAACGCACAAGTGCAGAAGTGAATCAAGATCTGAAAGAAAACTTCCCAGATATTTTGCAAGCAGAATTACTGTGTGATACAAGGGCTACAGACCAACTAGAAGAACTAGTTCCATCTGTTTGTCATTGAGTCTAGTTGGTTGTAGTAGGAGATTTAATATTGCATCTTTTCAGATTTC
Organism: Nicotiana knightiana; assembly: GCA_005239525.1. Lineage (NCBI taxonomy): Eukaryota > Viridiplantae > Streptophyta > Magnoliopsida > Solanales > Solanaceae > Nicotiana > Nicotiana knightiana. The sequence goes on from ML429511.1 coordinate 29,610, forward strand.
ATAGAAGCAATTGTAATAGGTACGCATTGTTCAAGTTAGAGTTAACTTGAAGCTTGTAGAAATTAGCTAGAGGCTAGTTACTACGAAGGGATTAGAGTTAGTCCTATGATTACAAAAGAGTTTATTTTGTAAGTCCGTTTGGCTCAGAGTTTTAGTGAAGAGTTTGAGAAAATCCTACTGAGGAGTAGGTCGTGGTTTTTTTCACCTTTGGAGCCAGGTGTTTTCCACATAAAAATCTCTGTGTTTTTACTTTACTGCTTTTATTATTCCGCAACAGTAGAAGTCGGAACACCAAGAAGAAACAGGTTCTTCTAGAGAGACAGCACTCGAAAATTAGGTACCACACAAATTAACCTATCTTCTTGTGTGGTATTGACGTCTAAAACATCAATTGGTATCAGAGCAGGTTATCGTTGAAAAGTTAACACCTTGGAGAAGATCAAGATGAGTGCACCACCTGGAAACTGGGAAGGTCAATCAACCGCAAGGCCACCACTCTTCAATGGCCAGTATTACTCTTGGTGGAAAAACAGGATGAAGGACCACCTGATTGGAGAAGACTATGAACTCTGGGACATAGTCACTGATGGTCCTCTAGCTACCATGATGAAGACTGCTGAAGGTACAGATGTACCAAAGACTAGAGCTGACTACACTGTTGAGGATCTGAAGAAATGGGAGAAGAATGCAAAGGTCAAAAAGTGGCTAGTGTGTAGACTAGGTCCAGACGAGTAAAGCAGAATCTAAAGTTGCACCACTGTCAAAGAGATCTGGGATACCTTGCAAGTAACCCATAAAGGAACACCTCGGGTAAAAAGGTCAAGAGCTACTCTACTATACTCTCAGTATGAAAACTTCACTATGAAAGAAGGAGAGACTATCCAAGAGATGTACACAAGGTTCACAACCTTGACTAATGAACTGAAGTCTCTTGGAAGAGTCATTCTTGAAGAGGACAGGGTTGAGAAGATCCTAACAAGGGTCTTGCCTATTTCCTGGGAAAGCAAAATCACTGCTATCCAGGAATCCAAAAATATGGCAACCCTGAGATTGGATGAGCTGATTGGAAACCTCACTGCCTATGAACTGAGAAGGCATACAATGAAGATGGATGGTCCAAAGAAGGAGAGGATTATAGCACTAAGAATCACTGAGGAAGCAGATCTGGAGGATGATGAGATTTCCATGATCACCAAGAATTCAGAAACTTTCTCATGAGGAAGAAGGGCATCTCTAGAGGAGGAAACTACAACAAAGCAAAAGCTCCAGAAAGGCCAACCAACGAGGGATGCTATAAATGTGGTAAGACTGACCATCTCATTAAAAACTGTCCTCAGTGGGAAGTAGAGTGGAAAAAGGAAAGATATGAGAGAAGGAACAGGAGGAAGGAACAGGTTCAACCCAAGACAACCACAACAAAGGCTATGGTTGCTGCTTGGGGGGAAAGTTCAGATGAAGAATCAGAAGATGGGGAGACTGAAGATCAGGCGCTCATGGAAATTGGAGAATCTGACAAGGAATCACATGAAGAACCAGAGGTAAGTATCTCCCATCTTAAAAACAAAGTAAAGTTCCTATCTAAGGAAAAACTCTCTGAGTTGCTACTTGATTTCATAGATGATTCTGAGGAAACAACCAAAGAGAAGGATCAACTATCTAAAGAATGTGCAATGCTAAAAGCAAAGTGCATGAACCTGGAAATCAGAGTCAGTGAATCTGAAAAGAAAAACACTGACTTGTTGAACCAGGTTCATCCACTTGAAACTGAGATTCTAGAACTAAAATCTGAAAACTTAAAGCTAAAGCTAGGATCCAGTAAAAAGGTTGTTGATTATTCTCATATCATGTTAGAAGAAAACGTGGGAAAACTAAAAGATAAGATGTATGCCAAGGATGAACAGATAAGAACTCTTAATGAAGAACTTGGCAAAGTCAAACATGAATTAGATCGAACTTGTAAATGGAATAAATCCTCTGATGCCCTGATATGGCTTCAAGAGAATCATAGTAGCAACAAGAGAGCGATTGGCTTTGGAAGTCAATTGCCCAAGTGGGATCCCAAAATCAAGTATGTCACTCTCCCTGAGAATAAAATCTGCACCCATTGTGGTAAGACTGGCCACTACAAATATGAGTGTACTGCAAAAGAGCAGGCCAGTCGAAAAAATGAGAGGTTTGTAAAAAGGAAAAACTGGCTACCAAATTGGGCTAGNGGAAAAAGAAGAGATATGAGAGAAGTAACAGGAAGAAGGAACAGGTCGAACCCAAGAAAACCACAACAAAGTCTATGGTTGCTGCTTGGGGGGAAAGTTCAGATGAGGAATTAGAAGATGGGGAGACTGAAGATCAGGCGCTCATGGAAATTGGAGAATCTGATGAGGAATCACATGAAGAACCAGAGGTAAGTATCTCCCATCTTAAAAAAAAAGTAAAGTTCCTATCTAAGAAAAATCTCTCTGAGTTGCTACTTGATTTCATAGATGATTCTGAGGAAACAACCAAAGAGAAGGATCAACTATCTAAAGAATGTGCAATGCTAAAAGCAAAGTGCATGAACCTGGAAATCAGAGTCAGTGAATCTGAAAAGAAAAACACTGACTTGTTGAACCAGGTTCATCCACTTGAAACTGAGATTCTAGAACTAAAATCTGAAAACTTAAAGATAAAGCTAGGATCCAGTAAAAAGGTTGTGAATTATTCTGATATCATGTTAGAAGAAAACGTGAGAAAACTAAAAGATAAGATGTATGCCAAGGATGAACAGATAAGAACTCTTAATGAAGAACTTGGCAAAGTCAAACATGAATTAGATCGAACTTGTAAATGGAATAAATCCTCTGATGCCCTGATATGGCTTCAAGAGAATCATAGTAGCAACAGGAGAGGGATTGGCTTTGGAAGTCAATTGCCCAAGTGGGATCCCAAAAACAAGTATCTCACTCTTCCTGAGAATAAAATCTGCACCCATTGTGGTAAGACTGGGCACTACAAATATGAGTGTACTGCAAAAGAGCAGGCCAGTCGAAGAAATGAGAGGTTTGTAAAAGGGAAAAACTGGCTACCAAATTGGGCCAGGAAAAATTTGATTCATCCATTCTCTCATAGAAAAGGACCCAAACTAGTTTGGGTTCTTAAAACTAACCCCTGATTCTTTTGTAGGTTCAAGTGAGAGGGCAGCCAAATTTGGTATTTGGATAGTGGCTGCTCAAAGCATATGACAGGGAACATGGAACAGTTCCTTTCACTTGAAAGTCTCAAAGGAGGAAATGTCTCCTTTGGAAACGGAAAGAAAGGTGAAATTATTGGGGTTGGTAAGGTAGGTAAGGATGACACACGATCCATTGAACATGTGTATCTAATAGATGGCTTGAAATATAGCCTGATCAGTGTATCACAACTGTGTGACAGAGGTAACCTGGTTGCTTTTACTTCCACAAAATGTTTTGTGATTAACCTGCTTACTGACAAGATTGTTTTGCAGGGAAAAAGAATGAATAACATCTATGTCATAGACTTGTCCACACTGTCTGAAAATGAACTCACTTGCCTAAGTGTGTTGGACAGTGATCCCCTCCTATGGCACAAATGACTTGGTCATGTGATTCTAACTCAGCTTAGCAAACTAGTCTCTAAGGACTTAGTGGTAGGACTTCCTAACATTAAGTTCAAGGAGGTTAAAGTTTGTGAGGCATGTGCCAGGGGGAAGCAGGTAAGGTCCTCTTTCAAAAGTAAGAAAATAGTCAGTACCACCAGGAAGTTGGAACTAGTTCATATGGATCTGTGTGGTCCTATGAGAACTCTGAGTAGAGGTGGTACGAGATATGTGATGGTGCTAGTTGATGATTNACAAAATGGGTTTGTTGAAAGGAAAAACAGAACGCAAGAACCACGCTTCTATCTAGAAAACTACCTCACGGTTTCTGGGCTGAAGCAATAAACACTGCTTGTTATATAATCAATAGATGCATGACCAGACCTCTGGTAGAGAAAACTCCCTATGAATTACTTAAAGGGAGAAAGCCCAATATATCCCACTTTAGGGCTTTTGGATGCAAGTGTTTTGTGCATAATAATGGCAAAGATTCCCTAGGAAAATTTGACCCCAGAAGTGATGAGGGAGTATTCTTGGGATATTCATCACATAGCAAAGATTATAAAGTGTATAATAAAAGAACTATATGTGTAGAAGAAAGTGTACATGTTGTCTTTGACGAAACTAACACTTTTGTTGAGAGACAGGAACCAGAAGATGAGGAGCTTGGACTGGTGAGAAGCAGTGATCACATTGAAGCAAACATGGAAGGAGGAACAGGTGATGGACCAGGTTCAACTACCCTAAGCAACATGACAGGGGGAATTCTACATATGCAACCTGGCCCTGATCCTGCTCCACAGCAACAAGACACCATGGAATTGTCTAGGAATGAACAGCTGGTACTCAAACCACACAGATATCAGAGTTCTCACCCTCTTGAGAACATCATAACAGATTTGACATCCGGAATCAAAACAAGATCATCCTTGAAAAATCTGTGTGCATGTGATGCCTTTCTATCCATGATCGAACCAAGGAACATTGGGGAAGCCCTACAAGATGCTGATTGGGTAAATGCCATGCAAGAAGAGCTGAATCAGTTTGAAAGAAGTCAAGTATGGCACTTGGTACCCAGGACACTAGACAGACTAGTGATTGGCACCAAGTGGGTCTTCAGGAACAAGCTCGATGAGGATGGAACTGTTACAAGGAATAAGGCAAGACTAGTTGTTCAAGGTTATAGTCAAGAAGAGGGAATTCTTGCTTCTGAAATACCAATATGTTTTATGTGAATCCTGCTAAATGTCATGCAATCCTCTCTCAATGAGTATTACTTCTGGGTTGCTTAATTGATTTCACATGTGGTTCGATAATTTATTTGGGTCGAGTGGTCAATCTGTAACTGTTTAGTCTGGTATGAGTTCATGTGTGGCCTTGGGTTGTGCAAATGGGCACATTCTCCTGTTTGAGAGGCGTTTGGATCTGGGCATACTATTTGTGTGAAAGTGAGCTTGTTGAAGACCCAGGCAGCACTAGGTTATTTTCATTTGATCCTGCTCTTGGGCCTGCAATTTTTCCGTGTGTAATATTTATATTTATATTCATTACCTGGGCATGTAATAATTTGTAAACAAATAATGAAATTGGGGGACAACGAGTATATTGTAATGCTTGCATAAAAGAGTAGAAAATATGCCTATAGGGTCTATGTCTTCTATTTTCTATTTTGTTCAACATGCCTTACATGTTGTTTAGTTTAGTGTATTATACACTAATAGAAATCATGCCTATAAGGATCACGCACACACTTCATTCAACTCGACAAAACATGATGGCTCAAGTAATTGCTATTTGTTTCCATGTGTACTACTAAACGCTTCTAGACAGCACGCATATAAGATATAATAACCAGGTTTCGCTAGTGTCCACCTAAATACCATGTCTATAGGGTTTCAATTAATCAATCAATCAACTGTTTCTATTGTTCTTAGTATGTTGCTCATTTAGATATCATGACTATAGGATATTAATCAACCAATCAATTACTTTGTCATTTTTTTTCGCATTACCACACTTAGCCGACATGCCTATAGGGATAAAGTACATAAAATCAATTTCAGTTGTTAAGTACTAGAAATCCTGCCTTATAGGACACTGTCACATGCCTAAGAAACATGCCTATAACACCAGCACTGGTAATTCGGCCAGTTTTTACTGCCTCCTTGCACCAACAATTTAGAAATCATGCTTGTAGGATTTGTAACTCCTCAATCTGCAAAATTCATTGCATGTACACTGCTAGAAATCCAGAATTACCTAGAAACCATGCCTATAGGACTTTAAATTCTGATTCTGAAAATCTATGTTGCCTAAACTGCCCGCGTGTATTTGTTGCTTATGTGTGGAGGCTAACTTGAGCCTTTAATTGTTTTTACGTGAAGTCCTATCTGTTTTGAATATCGCCTAGTTTTATCATTTTGAGCAACCTAAGTTGAGTCTAGAACCACCTAGTAGAGGTCCAAAGTGGGTAGTGCACGCATAGGGTACGACTCAGAATTGAATTAGAACGTCTTTAAGTAAACAATTTCAACATTAGTAATCGGGTAGCAGAAGATGATAGTATGTGCTCGTTGAATAATATGAGCAACTCCTTGCGTAGTATTATTTATGTTGCACGGGATAATCCTTTAGGCTAAAAAACTTAGGATCTCCCTCCCTCCCCCCTCCCCCCCNCTAACAAACTTGTCTATAAAATCAGCGTTGTTAGTTCATGCTTCTGGAGTCGTTTCACTGCCTTTTTCAAACAATCTAGAAATCATGCCTATAGGTTTTTAATGCCTTTAATCTGCAAAATCCATCGCCTATATATTGTTAAAATCAGAATCACATAGAAGCCATGCCTATAGGTTTAAGCAACACCTCGATTCTGAAACTACCTACTGCATAATATGAAGTCTGCCCGCGTGCATTTGTTGTTACATGTGGAGGCTAGCATAGGCCTTTAATTATCCTTATGTGAAGTCCTATTTGTTTTAAATGTCTCTTAGTTTTATCATTTTTGAGCAACCTAAGTAAAAGTCTAGAACCACCCAAATAGTAGGTCTAAAGCCTCATGGACCATAGGCATGGGACGGGTAATGCACACATAAGACGTGACTTAGAATTGAATTAGAACGCTTTAGGTAAACAACTTCAATACAGTATTGGGGTAGCAGCAGATGATAGTCTGTGCCTGCTGAATAATATGAGTAACTCCTATCATAAAGGGAGTTGCGAAGTATTATTTATGTTGCACGGGTTGATCCTTTAGACTAAAAAACTTAGGCCCCCCTTCCTTTATATATTTGTTATTCATACTTAGTCGTTTAATATAGACCAATGTAGTTGTATCCTTATAGTCATACTAAGATTTGTACTAATTCTCATTGTGTTATAATAAATTGTTCGACCTTTATGTTCTCTTTTGTTTATTTGATCATCTAGCCTAATTACATAATCCACATAGTTTTAAGTTCGGCCATGACTCACAGTTGTGGACCTCGAAGAGTGCCTAGCACCTTCTCTTTGAGGTAATTGAACCCTCACCCGTTCTTTGGTGGCCTTGACTAGTCAAACAGAGTTATTTGCATAATAGATGCCCTAACGCACCTCAAAATCGTTAGGTGACGCCTCTTCTTTTTTAATATCTTACCTTTCATTTAAAGGAATTGTCAAATGTCAAAGCTCGATTTCACAAAAAAACGAGGCGCGAGAAGAGTCATGATTATGAATCGATAATACTCCATCCAAATTCCCATTTGAAGTAAAAAAAAAAATAGGCTTAATAAAATATATGAGATGTGATTTGAATAGCAGACCCCCCAACAAGATAGAATGCTATTGATCAGATCCAAACCATCAGGTGATAAGAATAAGTGCCACTTAATAAACTGGAAGGATAAGTGGCTGCCAAATCATGCCCCCATGAGAAGTCTCATCGCCGGACCACTTACATAGGTGAAGACGATCACACGCTTTCAAATTACGTTAACTGCAACATCAAAATTCACGTCTTAGTATGCCAACAAAGCCGAATTGTCCATTTACTCATAGTAGTCGCTGTATGGCACATTCTTTACCAAGCGGAATGTATTTTTTTATTTTTAATACTTGGAAAAAAGGTAATGCGACGTGAAAATGTTTATCTTAATTCGTTTCTTTTGTTTTTCAGGAAAAACATAGTCTTTTAATTGGGTCTGTGAATAAGAGGAATAAGAAAAAATTTCTCTTGTTCCCTCTCGTGGCGAGCAAGAGAAAAGAGGATGAAAATAACATGAATGATCCTTGGATCGATATATAGTTACGTGGAAATTACTTCTAACTGATATTTTTATTTAAAATTAAGATTTACGGCAATGAATTTTGTACCATATACCTAAAAGTCACGTCTCGTGGGACAAGTCATGACAAATAAACAAACTAACAAATATGTAATTACTAGTTGGAGGGTAGCTTGTGCTAAGCCCGGGCCTGAACTCAAGCTACAAAATTACTAAATTTAATTTATTTTTTTAAATTCGAGTTACATTCTCATTATGCATGTACCGATCCGGCCGGTTGTTTTGAAAGTCATAGTCCTGTTTTCCCCATTTCCTACTTCTTTTGTGCTTTGCAGCTGATATATGTCTTACCGGGTTGGTTAGTTCGAGTCCGGGATGATTGCGGGGTGAATTGAGACACTTAGGCTCTTATTTGGAAGCTTAAGTTGGAAAAGTCGATCGGATGTCGACTCATGTGTAAACGGCCTCGGATTTGAATTTTGATGGTTATGTTAGCTCCGTTAGGTGATTTTGAACCTAGGAGCGCGTCTGGAATGTGATTTGGAGGTACGTAGTAGAATAGGTTTGAATTGGCGAAAGTTGAAATTTTGGCGATTTTGGCCGACAGTGAAAATTTTGATATCGGGGTCGGAATTGATTTCCGGGAATTGGAGTAGGTTCGTGGTGTCATTTAGGACTTGTGTGCAACATTTAAGGTCAATCGGACGTGGTTTGATAGATTTCAGCGTCGTTTGTGAAATCCGGAAGTTTCAAAGTTCTTTATGTTTGAATCCAGGAGTAATCTGTTTTTTGATGTTGTTTTGAGTGATTCGAAGGTTCGACTAAGTTTTTATTGGGTTATACGACTTGTAGGCATGTTTGGTTGAGGTCCCGGGGGCCTCGGGTGGAATTCGGGAGGTATCGGACTTGGTTTTGGATTTGAAAGAGCAGTAGAAGTGCTGATGTTGCTGGTGTAATCGCACCTGCGGAGTGGGAACCGCAGGTGCGAGCCCGCAGAAGCGAAGAAGGAACCGCATAAGCGGCCAAGGACGAGCTGGGCAGAAGTCACAGGTGCGAAGATCTTCCCGCACCTGTGAGGGTCGCAGAAGCGGGCAGCTAGGCGCAGGTGCGAGTGTTAGCCGCAGGTGCGATGGATTCCCGCACCTGCGTAGGCGCAGATGCGGTCATGTAGCCGCAGGAGCGGAGCCTGGGATTTTAAGTGGAATCCACACCTGCGATGGAATTTCCGCAGGTGTGGCGTCGCAGATGCGACAAGAGGTCCGCAGGTGCGAAATGTCTGGGCAAAAGCTTAAAAAAAGCAAGGGTTCGCGATTTTGGTCTTATTTCTACATTTGAGACTCGGACTTGGGCGATTTTGGAGGAGATTTTCGAGGTAATTATTGAGGTAAGCTTCTTGAACTCATTTTGGATCATAAATCTTGTTTCCCCACTGATTTCCCCACCTAATTAGCAAGACTTTGAAGTGAAATTTGAGGGTCTAGGGATTGGGAAATGGAGAGTGAATTTTAGGGATTTGAGTGACCAAACGTTGTCATATTTTGATGAATTTAGTATGGGTAGACTCGTGAGTGAATGAGCTTTCGGGTTTTGTAACTTTTATCGGATTTCGAGACGTGGGCCCGAGGGCCAGATTTGAGCCGATTTCGGATTTGGGCTATAATTTAGTAGTTTTCTAGTGGAATTGATTCCTTTAGCCTATATTGATTATCTTGCATTGTTTGTGGAAAGATTCTGGGCATTTGGAGACCGATTCGAGAGGCAAGGGCATTTCGGAGTAGGATTTCTGCGCAGTTGAGGTAAGTAATAGTCTTAAATCTGGTATTGAGGGTATGAAACCCCAGAATTTGGTATGATGTGACTATTTGGAGGTGACGCACATGTTAGGTGACGAGCATGTGAGCATGAACCGTGAGGGATTGTGACTTGGTCCGTCCTGTGAGACTCAAAGTCGAATAGCCTATTGTTGCTTACACGTTATCCTTGTCTGCTAGCAATTTGACTGCCTTTCATATTAGAAATCATGCTTAGGCCATGTACCTACTTATTGTTATTGTACTCAATCGTAGCATTTCTTGTACATTATACCTCAGTCTCTGATACTCCCTGTTAATACATTATAACTTTCCGATTTGAGTTGATTCCCTTTCATTACTGAGGGTCGTGAGACTAGAGAGGTTGATGATTAAGTGATGCCGAGGGCCTGTGTGTGAGACATAGATACCGTAGCACGTGAGTTGTCCGTGCGAGTCATGATGTTTATACTTAGCACTTGAATTGTCTGTGCGGATTCTGATATGATATTGTAGCACATGAGTTGTCCGTGCTGATTATAGCGCTTGGGCTGTAGGAGCCCTTCCGGAGTCTGTACACCTCCGGTGAGCGCAGATACCTATTGAGTGTGTGCATTGAGGGCTGAAAGTTGAGTGTTGAGCTATTGAAAGCTTGAGTGATTGTACCCTGAGAGGTTGCATCTATCTTCTTTGTTGTTGCATTTAGCTGACTCATGTTTACTATCATTGTTGAAAAATTTATTGAAATGAACCTTATCGTATAGCTCGTCACTGTTTCTCAGTTCCATATTTATTCTGTTACTTGCTGAGTTGGTTGTACTCATGTTACACCTTGCACTTCATGTGCAAATCCAGGTGTGTTTGATCACGGAGGTCGTTGAATTCGTGTGAATCGAGTATCAGAGATTACGAGGTAGCCGTCGGCGTCCGCAGACCTTGTCTCTCCTTCTATGTTTTCTTTCTTTTTTGTATTGACACTTAGACACTGTTTGTATTAGACTGGCTATCTAAATACTCATGACTTAGTGACACCCCAATTTTTTGGGGCTATCTTTCCACATTTTATTTTGAGTTCAACTTTGATTTTTATGAAAATTTCTGGTATGAAAAAAGTTTGAATTATTTTTTTATAAAATATTAAAGTATTTTGAAAAGTCAGCTTGTATAGTACCATCGACGCCTTCACGACAGATTAGAGCTTTGGGTCTTGACAATGCACAATCCTTTTAAAATAATGACATTAATAATGTAGCATCATTTAATGAGTCTTGTTCGTTATCAAAGTTATTCTCCTTTTGTGAGAACGAATTATTCCTGTAGAGAGTTGATAAAGCCTACTATAAAAATTTCCATATACATCCTGTAGATTACACCAAAATTCCAACAATCCTAAATCTATACTTCAACATCTGCACAAGGCTTCTTTTGCCCTCAAAAGACCTCAAATTTCTCTTTCCATGGAGTCCAACGTATACCAGCATCTTCAGTGCTTTATTACGTCTATAGATTTCAAAGTAGCAAACTTCAAGTAGATTTAATAGTGCTTGAGTATGGGAAACCTTAAAATAGCACCTGTATCATAGCAATCAAATATGCCCTTCTTTGAAAAGTTGATAGCAATATAATACGCCAAGGCAATCTGTTTTTAACTCAACTACTAAATAAATACCACCCAATACAAGTTTAAGTTGCAGAAATGATCAATTGAAGAATTAAAGCTGGCAAATTTTTTTCTGTCCACACTTTACTATTTCTAGAACACAACGGACTTATGATGTGATATCAAGTAAAAAAGCAAACAAAAATAATGCAGCAGTTCCGATTTAGATATTCCTTTTTTAAACAAAGATGAGCAACTCGTACACAAAGATACTCATGCATTACTGTAAATCATGATCCCTGCCCGTAGAATCAGGATCGAAATATGTTTCTAATTGCAGCCCCCGAAATGGACAAGTAAACATCAAGATAAAGTTAAAGCAGCAAATAAACATTTGAAATGTGATCAAGTTTATAACCTACCATTCCCTCTTTCAATATTAGTACAAAAGTCATCATGCAAAACATGCTTGGTCACTCTCGTTCATGGCCGAGCATGAGAAATTATACTCAGCTAGAGAGTCAATAAAATGAATAGCAAGATCACTAAAAAAATGATAAAAGGGAAAAAAGATAAATAAAGTATTCCATTTCTACCAAGTTTTGCAGATTGGACAGATATTAACTTGTTCCTTATGTTAGCAACCAAAAGTCCAACAGTCGCAAGTTCCATCCTCCGTGGGTAATAGTCAATGCTGACTTAGAGCCTGGGAGAAGGGGGCTGAGCACAATATCAAGCTAAATGTACTCTCTGATGTATACCGCAAAAACACCAGTTCCAGCTGTTTGGTCAGTTTCTTAACTTGAGAATGACCGCTCCTTTGCAATAGCTTATTTGAAACTCATGATTTCCCACCGCTAATGTATTTATATTATTCAGGTAACCGAGATACCCTTGAGGACAAATGACGCATGATTCAAAACTCGGTGGAGTAATGGGTCAGCTCCACAACCCTTCTCCACCTAGAACTTTTTGGTAAGTGTATTATATTTAACTAATGAATTTCATAATGTTAGAAGGTGGCCCAATGAGAACATGCTCTGCACATTACAAAATTCTAGCTAACCGTCCAAGAAATAATGGAATTCCAAACTAAATAAACTGCAACCAAGGAAAAAAAAAAACAATTAATTTGCACAACTTCGTGAAAACTTGTGAGGAAGGGTTCGCCATAAATATCTCAGGAACACATCGATACCCTCTGAAATTTTATTTGAAGACCCACAATGGTCAACAGTTAGGAAAATAACTATTTTTAACTGGAATCCAGGAAAGAATTGTAGAAATATTTTGGTTTTTATAATGCAGATATTTTCCTTGGAGGACAGAAAGAAATTAATTGTAGTAAATTAAATCCTTAACCAATATCAGCAAACAACGATCTCTGGCAAAAAGATGGGAGAAAATACACGGAAACATTTAGGAAAATACTCCATGAAGAAACATGTTTTAGCTCGTAACACTGAAGTCATTTGATTGATTCTTCACCTTCAACAGCAAATTTTGTTCCACATTAAATTTTTTTAAGGATATCAAATGGAAAAAATCAGAAGCAAAACCATGAAGGTTCAACATTTGGATTAAACTCTTTTATAGAGTTCCGATCACTCAAAATGTGCTTCCAGAAGTAAGATTCGTCCAATCCAAAGTGTTGGCCATGTAATTGTCAACTGAGTACTTTATCTCAATCACTCTTTAATATTTCAGCAGAATACTATCAAGTAATATCTAGTTGCAATTTGCACTACATGGTAACAATTTCTCTCAGATTTTTTCTAAGCTAAACTGACTTCTAGTGGTTTTGAACTTTTTCTCTTGCAGATAAACATCACAATTAGAACTCATTCATACTCGTCATCTATTTCAGTTCTCCAGTTACTGGTTGATGCAAATAGGAGGTCCGTTAGTCTATGCAATGACAGCATCAATAGGATTAGATAATGAGGGAACATCTGGCTAAAAGTTTATACGATAGTAAATTTATCACAGAAAAATAGGAAGAGAACTTCATAAGATATTCAAATATAATACCTGAACTCCCGATCCTATATGTGAATAAGCCATCCTTGAGCTGTCCAAGCACTATGTGCAGTCCCTTTGGAAAGAACGAACACGAAAGACACTACTAACAAATGATCGTTTACACATCTATTTGGTAGGAATTCGTACACAGGTAGCCTCTGAATACCTCTTTCCCTTTCAGCGCCCCGATATCCAATTAGTTGATGAGATTTGAGTGATCTACCAAACTACCACTCGCAGAAATTGCACTTCCCCTACCAGTTGTTAATGACCCTACAAAACAATTAGAGATAACTTAAATTGTTTAGCTTCTCAAACACAAAACTCTGAGATTTAACTTCACAAGCATACACTAAATATCTAGAGAAGAGTCATGTGTCACTTATAACTCGTTGCAAAGTAAATACTGAAAGCCAGAACGTTCAATCAATGGGGTAGAAAAGTGGAACAAAATGCCAATATCGTCACGACGCCAATCAAAATCGACCATGATAACATTGAGTACAGCCTAGTTGCTAACACATCACTCCTGACAGAGCATACCCAAATTGCCTCAGTGGCCTCCAACTCTATGCAAAGCCAAAAAACACCATCCGCACCTTCTCCACTGTCTTTGGCCTCCCGAACATGCATTTAGCCACTATTGCATCACATACTTCGTTCACATATCTACTACTTATTCAAATGAAACAAAATAAAATAAAAATAAAATGAAGTATACCTCCCAGCCTCAACATCAACATTTTAAGTGACAAATGAAGACATCAAGAGCCTTCTCCTGGACTGGTGCAGTTGAATCTGCTAGAGTCTTCCTACAAGATAGCCCTAAAAATTTCCAATTTTTGTGACTTAATCGCTCATCCGTTGCACTTTCTTTGCTTCTTTCAATAACTTCTCGTCTTCCGATATTGTAATATTTTTAGTGCATCTAAATTTTAAATTACAAAGATTCAATTCCTCTCATTTTTCCACCGACAACTTCCCTGTATTCTTATTTTGCAAAATCAAGTTTAGAGTTCAATCTTTGTAAGGCAAGGTTGACTAAAACTTTAAGATTGAGCCATCCATTTGTTGACTCGACATAGAATTTTCTCCCTATTTGAACAAGTTGTTATGATTCTTTTTACTAACTTTAGAAGAAGACAACTATTTTTACTTAACAGGTTCATATTTCATGCACATAGAAGCCTTTCTTATAACTGCATTATGCAAATTACACTCTCCGGTGGCTACTATTTACTTGCGAACAGGATCAAAGAAATTTGAAAAATGATGTACAAGCAAACTAAGAATTTATTGGTCCGCTTTTTCTTCTAAGTTTTTTTATGCTATTTGTGTGATTGATGAGCTTTTCATTATCTCTACCGTATAGCAATATTGTTCGGTGATATCTAACTCAGATAAAAAAACCATATGGCATTCAACTTCTCGGTTACTAATTCACTTGTAAATGCCTCACGAGAAAAACCCTTTTCTACCCCAGGAAATGAGCTTTTTAATTCTAACCACAACACGTAATAATTAACATTGAGGTATCAAAGTAGACATTTTAAGCAAACTAAGAATCAACTTGGCTTGTTTTGCGGTGCTCGGAATATAATTGTTAAACGGAACTTGTCAAGTGTCAACTTACAGAGGTGTCTTTTCGAAAGAAAAAAGAGAAATATAGAGGCATTATCTAGAAGCACAACCCAATCAACTCAACAAGAACTATGATGGTCCGCTATTTCAGAGAGAAAATAGAAATTAAGGAGAAAAACAAAGTTTGAATGGAAAACTAAAAGGACTCATAGTCGAGTTGTGAGGCGCCGCCCGCCGGTAAGGGAGGAAAGGATTTGCAAAAACAGTCACAGAGCCAGCTGGGTTGTCGGTAGAACCAGGGATTTTCAGAGTCACAGAAGACCTGTGTTCTTCACTTCTTCGTCAACTACGACGATGGAATTGAGAGAGATATTTGTGAGAAAAAGAGAGATGGAAACAAACAAACTCTATAAGAATGAACTCAGCCAAAAATGCACACCTTTAATTCCAAACCTAAAAGGAAGAAAACGAAGCGCAGTAAATAGAGATCTTTTTGGTTTGTTAAACAAGCAGAGATCTCTAGTCTAGCAAGAGGAGTATTAACACAGACAGGGAGAGAGAGCAGGAAAATCGAAGAATTGCAAAGCACATGTTTGAAGCAAAGTACACCGCAACACCTGACCTTTTCATCCATACAAAATCATACACTTAAAGCACAAGAGCTCACATTTTCAACATTACCCCGTGTGGACAGGCATGCAGGACAACAAAGTCATGCTTACTGACACTTCTATTAAGCACGGGCCCAAACTCATAATAAGAGTTTGAGTAGTTAGAGAGGAACCTGAAAATTGAATATAACTGCGATGACATTTAAAAGTAATAAGAACATAAATACACGACATATGTCAGAAACTCTTCAATGGAGAGAGAACTTCTCACTCCTATAGAAGAACCAAGACAATTGAGCCTCCAAAACTATAGTGCACACAACACAATGCACATACAATGTATAAATGATTTGCCATTAAAGATTATTTTAAAAGCTTCAACTATGCTGCAACTTAACCTGTGAGAAGATGCATAACAAAAAGCATGGTTAACTCTATTATTATTTATACTCTCAAAAGAATTAGTACAATCTGGACACTGTGAAACAACCAAGAAGAGCAACACTGACTATTGGCCTCAAGGTCTTACACATTTCTTGCTATATGAGAGTCAGTACAAGGCACGATATATCGACTAAACATGTCAAAAACATTGACTCATTTCTCGGCTGGCCTTCTCTATATAAGAAGCTCTCTGCTCGGAAGAGTTCCTGCACAAACCACAACATCAAAAATAAGAGGTTCTAACTATAACAATGGAAGCTATGTCTAAATCACAACCAAAAAAAAGTGTAGTATCGGTTGAAACAAACAAAAGTTCAAATTTATCCTCCCGCAAGAATACCTTTTTGAACCAAAAATCTGAGTACACTGAATGAAACGCATGAAAATAGATATAAAACAAGGGAAAACGATTACCCAGGTGGAAGAATGGCAACAAAATGGTATAGAACTTAGAAAAAGAAAGAGCAGTAAATAACACATGTAAAGCCGCATATGAAAGAAAATATTTCTTGGTGTGCCATGTGATTCAAATAACAAGAGAGACAATGGACTAAGAAGATATATTCAAGGAGCTTTATTTTTTGGTAATGTATTTCTATAATTCCTGAATTTTATTCAACCACTTGATCACAAGAAAAAATATCAGCTCTCAATTTTGGTGAAAGAAGAGAAGGAAGTTTCAGTTTATATCATACAGGTCCAACCTCGTTTTTGCTTTTTCTACAGTCATGGAGTATCCAGAGTCTTCATTCTTCTACTTCTTTTGGGTTTGGTAACCATTCTTTCTTGGAACGAAGATTCTCTCTCTCTCTTTTCTTTCTCGCTTCTCTTCTATAGGGGGTTGGTGGATTGATATCTTTTGTTAGATAATCTTATGTTAACCATCAAAAAATTAAGCATCATATATGAATTGGTATTTCTAATACGCAGTCCAAGGCACAGCTCGTCAGTTTAATATCTCTAGCCATGTACTTTCATAGTGATCTAACCTAAAAGGGTTCGATTTGGACTCCAGGGTGACCAACTAAATCGGAGTAGCTAACAAGTACTGTAAGCATTTTGGAAATGGCTGGCATTTTTTATCTAACACATACCAAAATACCTCAACTCCAACTCTACCTAAAGCAGAAATACCATCTGCACGTAATTTCTCATTATTACTGAGAATTTGTTGGGTTAAGGACAAAACGGCTGTAGAAGAATGCTAGTCCATAATGGCATATTGGTTTATCTAATCTTAACTCGAATCGAGCCAAACAGAACTCAATTCATAGATAAATATTTAAAGTAATAAAGTTGGTATTAAATGTCAAATAGATAGATATTTTAACTATCATTATGATCGAATAAATACCTTATGTGTGTCTCGTGCACACCTAAATCCAGCAATCTTTTCTCTTTAGATATTCTAATTCAGGTATTGCTGCTAAATATATAAATATTTTAAATTCTATTTCCTCAAAAATTATGCAGAGTTTAATACTACAAACTAAATAATACCTTAGTTATGCAAAGATTATACCTAAAAGGTTCTATAGATCACAATAGTTAGAGACCTGTGATGCAAACCAAATGGCCCCTTATGTGTACAAATCGAGGTGCAATTCACAGTTTTTTGGTGATGAAATTGAGGTGCATTCCACATTATGACCACAGTAGGGTACAGATAAATTTTATGGTGTCAGGATAAAGTCATCACTATCATACATGTTAAACAAATGCATAAACTTACAGGCGTCTCCACATATTCTGACTATCTTTTATTTATTTTATCTTGTAAGTTCAATCGGAAAAGAAAAGAGTTCTGCCTGCAACTCTCTGTCTGCAAAAGTTGAATAAATGAATTTCAAAGCTAATCAATACTTCCATGCAACGCACCAGTTCATAGCTTTTTCTTTAATAGGCTGCACCTATTCATAACTATTTTTATTTTCACAATTGAATGCTCGGCACAATCTCTTAACAGTATACTTCACTATCAAGAAATGCACAAACTGTTATTCCAAACGTTCTTCATACACATTAAAACAAAGCCAGTAAATGGTCAAGGAGAACTGAACGAAATAAAACTCCCGTCCCAAACAGTTCAACAGGCTGCAGGTCAAAATTTATGTAAATAGGATTAGTTTAAGCAATTATAATTAAATTATTTTCATACAAAGCAATAATAATTACCATATAAAAAACAAAAGATCCATTTGACACCTTTCTAGGAAAAATTCAAATTTCCATATTGCAAAAAAAAAAAAAAAAAAAAAAAAAAAAAAAAAATAATATAAAAAAAAAAAAAAAAAAAAAAAAAAAAAAAAAAAAAAAAAAAAAAAAAAAAAAAAAAAAAAAAAAAAAAAAAAAAAAAAAAAAAAAAAAGAAGTACCTTTACTCTATGCCAATTCCTGTTAACAACTGCAGGCCTCTTCGTTTCCTTATCAATTTCAAACACATCCTCTTCTACTCCACCAAAAGAAAACATTAAAAAAATCATTAAGACGCCATAAAATCCAAATTTCATAACTAACAAAAAATTCTCTCTTTTTCATTGTATGTATACCTGCAGAAAAGTATCTACCTCTAAGTAAACCTCATCCAATTCATCATCAGAATCAGAATCCTCTGTACTTGCCAACTTTCTTCAATTTATGATCCTCAATTTCTTCCCAAGCGTCCCGCTCTCACTCTCACCTCAATTTCTTCTTCAGGAGGGAATTTCTCACTACTGAGCAAAATTCTTTTGTGTAAAGATAAATGACCTTACAGCAATTTTTTCAAGTTGGATGATTTTCCACGATGTGAACAAAAGCAGCGGCGAAGCTGAAACATCATCCAGTGTTCTCATGCTTTACCTTCTCTTAAGGTGTTACAGTTGGCGACAGCACAAGCAGATACTGTCTTCACAACGCTTTAAAAAAGGAACATTTGACTTCGCTGAGCATGCGCTTGCTGATCTCCGTTACGTAAACCTGATTGATGTCTCTTGCACCGTCGTCGACATCGTTGCAGCAACGAAGAGAAACACACAGAGGCAAAAAATGGAGGGTTAGTGGGCAACCGCCCAAGAGCAAAACAAATTTATATAAACGGGCCTGAGGAAATACGGATAATAAAAAACCTTAAGGGTATAAATGTAATTACGTCCGGAAAGCAGGACGGCGAAGAGGCGCTTCTGTGAAAGAGGGGAATGGAAGTACAGTTGGGATAAAAATACTAAAGTAGTCTATATGTACACATTAGTAGCAAAAGATCTATGATGATTAACTTTTTTCATCAACACAAATATGTTCATCAATCAACTACATTGATATATTGGATTCTCACGTTAGTGGTATTTCTTTATTGAATTATACCAGTTGTTCATATTAAAATATACAATAACAGAACGGCTTCTCTCTCGGCGCATTTTAGCGTGCCTTGCTAAAGTGCACTCACCGAAATGGGGAGAGCACGAGGAAGACCGTCCAAAGCTTCAAAACAGTTCATGAAGGAAGGAAATGAATCCATAGAAGGAAGGAACTCAAGAATTTTGAAAATTGTTACACCAAAACGATCGGTACTATTCCATTGATAAAAGTTGGGACTAAGGATGATACTAATATGGAGGTGAGGACTTCAGCTGAGGATACACCAAGTAACAAAGGGAAAGCACATGCATCGGCAGATCAGGTGAATTGACCAGCTCTACCAAGTCAAAGCGGAGGAAGGAAGGTACAAGAGGTGAAATGGACAACTCCAGTGAGCAATCAGCAGGAACTCAACACAGAAGGGACGATCCAACAGATGATACAAGTTGAAGGACAACAAGAGGTAAAAACTAATGGACCAGGAACTCAAAATGCAGGAGCTCAGAGAAAATTGCAATTAAATGCAGAACAAAAGGCAGAGAAGACTTGGTCGATGTTGTTCGAAGAGAACAAGTTGGCTAAGAGAGGTATGGATTTGAATTTTGTGCCACCTACACTGATTGAGGATGATATAATAGTTTAATTGGTGCAAGAGGATATTGAAATTGAAGTAGACAAATGGAAAAATGCTATTATTGTGTATGTTGTGGGTGGTTCTCCAACGATTGGGGCCATGGGGAGGTTCATAGCTGGGCAGGGGGAATTTTCAGCAAAACCTATGGTGTATTATCATAATGAAGGTTATTTTGTGGTGAATTTCACGAATATGGAGGAAAGGAATTTGGTAATGTATTATAAACCTCACATGCTTAATAATAGACCTGTAGTGGTTAAGCAATGGAAAGCAGATTTTGAATTCGATGAAGAAGATCTTAAGACTATACCAATATGGGTGAAACTACCTAATTTACCTCTGAGTTGCTGGAGTGCAAATGCATTGAGTAAGATTGGGAGTGGCATAGGTCAGCCCTTGTATACAGATGTAGACACTTCTAATAATGAAAGGATATCATATGCAAGGATTTTGGTGGAGGTAGATGTCACTAAAGAATTGCCAAAGAACATTAAAGTGAAGGATCCTAAAGGGAAAGTTATGGTACAAGAAATATGGTACGATTGGAAGCCAAGTTATTGTGCTACCTGTATGAAGATAGGCCACAATTGCCAACAACAACAGCAACAAAACAGAATAGTAATGGAGAGGAGAACATGACAACAAGAAAGAAGAGTTCTGGGAAAGTAAGGACTAAATGGAAACCAATAGACAAAGGAGTAATAGTGCAGAATCAGACACAACCGACAGTTGAAGTAAAAGCAAGTGAACAGCAAAAAGGAAGTGACAAGGCAGAAACAAGTGAAGAATAACGGCAACAAGTCAAGAGTAAGTCAGCTTCTAAAGGACAAAAAGTGTTTGTAACTGAACAACAAGTTCAAGTACTGAATGGTTTCACCAGCTTAAGTGAAACAAGGCAGGAATATAGCAGGAAAAGCAATAAAGAGTGTAGTACAAATAGAGGAGGAGAGGTGAATGGTACTATCAATAAACCTACAAGTGTTTAATGTTAGTGACATGGAATGTGAGGGGTTTTAATAAAGTCTTCAAGCATAAGGAGTTAAAGGTGTTTGTGAAGGAAAATAAGGTTGATATTATAGCAATATTTGAACACAGAGTTAATGAAACAAAAGCAGAAAAGATTATTACTAAAACATTACCTGGATGGAAATGGTGCCAAAATGTATCTAATGCAAGCAAAGGGAGAATATGGGTGATTTGGAACCCAAATGTGTTACAGTTTACAATGACAGGATACTATACACAGATGATTCATGGGATGGTAAAGGGTAATAAAGGCAGGAATGAGTTCCAGTTTTCTGCAGTTTATGGACTACATACTATAAATGACAGGAAGGAGCTCTGGGATATAGTAAGGAATATAGAGAAACAAGTCATGTAACCTTGGTTAATAATGGATGATTTTAACTCAATCCTGACAGTTGATGATAGAGTACAAGGTAGAGAGGTACAGGAAAATGAAATAAGAGACTTTAGAGATATGGTGGAGGAGTGTAACTTGGCAGAACTACCTACAATAGGAAGAACATATACATGGACTAATATCCATGTATGCAGTAGGATTGATAGAGGTTTTGTCAATGATAAATGGATACTTAGCATGCCTCCTAGACAAGTGCAAGTAATGAGCCCTGTATTTTCAGTTCATTCACCTTTGGGCATTGAAATAAATGTGACTTGTGATGCTCAAAAGAGGCCTTTCAAGTTCTACAATGTATTGGCTGATCATCCTGAATTTGGAAAGATTGTGGAAACTAATTGGAAATGGAAAGCAGGGGCAATGGAAGACATATGGCAGAACTTGAAATGTATCAAAGTAGATTTGAAGAAGTTAAAAAATAAAGAATACATGAATGTTAAACAGAAAATAAGTAAGACAAGAGAAGAGCTGCAGGAAATATAAGGAAGAATCAGAGACTATTATGATGCTACAAGACTGGTTGAAGAAGAAAAGGAGCTAATTTATCAATTGGAGAAGTGGGACAAAATTGAGGAGGCAATTTACAAACAGAAGTCAAGAATACAGTGGTTAAAGCTAGGGGACACCAACAATGCATATTTCTTTGCAAGTATGAAAGGAAGAAGATTGTAGAACCAGATTACAAAGCTCATTGATAGTAAGGATAACACCTTAACAGACTACAATGAGATAGAAGATGAAGTGGTTGGATTCTATAAGAAGTTGATAGGTTCTACTTGTGGAAGTCTGCCAGCTATTCATCCAGGAGTAATTAAAAATGGACCAGTGTTAAACAGGAGCTAGCAATTGGATCTCATAGCTCCTTTCACAGAGGAGGATGTACTGGATGCTTTGAAGAGTATTGATGACATGAAGGCACCTGGGGGAGATGGTTTTAATGCTTGTTTTTTCAAAAAAATCTGGAACATGAAGGGAGAGGACATAGCAAAGGCAGTATTACAATTCTTCAAGACTGGAAGAATGTTCAAGCCAATAAATTGTACAGCAGTCACACTTATTCCCAAAGTGAAGAATCCAACTTCAATAAAGGAATACAAGCCAATTTCATGCTGTACCACATTGTATAAAATCATATCCAAGATGCTGACAAGTAGGTTGAGAAGGGTAATGAATACACTGGTGGATGGGAGTCAAGCTGCTTTTGTACCCGGCAGAGGTTTGGTGGATAATGTACTTCTGAGTCATGAACTGATAAAAGGGTATGGCAGGAAGGGAGTGTCACCTAGGTGCATGATCAAGATTGACATGCAAAAGGCTTATTTTCGGTTGAATGACTATTTTTGAAACAGGTGTTAGAAGGGTTATGCTTTCCTAAGGTATTTGTGGGATGGATTATGGAGTGTATCAAGTCAGTATCATAGTCTATAAACATAAATGGTAGTCCTACAATACCATTTGAAGCTAAAAGAGGGTTAAGACAGGGAGATCTTATGTCTCCATTGATATTTGTCTTAGCAATGGAGTATTTGACTAGAAGTTTGAAGGATTTGAAGGAACAACCTGATTTCAATTATCATCCAAGATGTGAAAGGATGAATATTGTTCAGCTTAGCTTTGCTGAGGACTTACTCTTGTTTTGCAGAGGAGATAAGATATATGTGCACCTACTCTATGAATGTTTCAAGAGTTTCTCAAAGGCTTCAGGGCTAGTGGCAAACCAAACCAAAAGCAACATATATTTT
The DNA here is from genome assembly GCA_005239525.1 of Nicotiana knightiana. NCBI lineage: Eukaryota > Viridiplantae > Streptophyta > Magnoliopsida > Solanales > Solanaceae > Nicotiana > Nicotiana knightiana. The sequence continues at coordinate 52,643 of ML429511.1, forward strand.
TGTGGTGTGCCAAGTGCAATACAATAGGAGATTACAAGCTTAACTGGTTTCAGCTTTGGTCAATTGCCCTTTCGTTACTTAGGTTTTCCTCTAAGTACGAAAATATTATCAATAAACCAATGCCAACCATTACTGGACAGGATGCTGGGGAGAATCAAGCAGTGGACAGTCAAGTTCTTGAGCTATGCGGGAAGACTACAGCTTGTTAAAAGTGTTCTTATTTCTATTCAAGCTTTCTGGGCACAAATCTTTCCATTACCAAAGAGGATCATCCAAATGGTCGAAAGCATTTACATGAAGTTTCTTTGGAGTGGGGATATAAATGCAAGCAGGAAGAATTTAGTGGCATGGGAAAAGCTGTGCAAACCCAAGTCCAAAGGTGGAATGAACATAACAAATCTCAATACATGGAACAAGGCAGCTCTTTTGAAACACCTATGGAATTTGGGCAAGAAGAAGGACAAGTTATGGATCAAGTGGGTGCATATCTACTAGATAAAAGGAAGGGGTCCATGGGAAATAGACCCCAAGCAAGCTTCCTAGATCATAAGAAAGATTCTAAAGGCGGGGAAGTACCTAAGTGAAGCAGGTCTAGACACAGGCAGAATAATGCAACATTATTCATATTCCATAAGAGTAATGTACAAGCAGCTAAGAGGGACCTTCATAACAATTAACTGGAGTCGACTGATGTGCAATAATAGAAGTTGTCCAAAGTGGAAATTCATTATGTACCTTGCAGTACAAGGGAGCCTATATACAACAGATAGACTACTTAGATGGGGAATGCTAGTTAATCCAATATGTACACTGTGCGAGCAAGAGATGGAATGGATATCAGACGAGAACCAGATGAATGGGATGTAGAGATTAGTTGGGCAACACAACAAATTAGAGGGAAATGAGCTGGAACTATGTTGTATAGACTATGCATGACAGGAGCAATATATCACTTATGGCTGGAGAGGAACAAAAGGATTTTCCAGAAGATCAAAAGAAGAAGTGAAGAAACTACTAAACAAATTGTTAGAGAAATTCATTGTATAGGATATAGTCATAGGGGATTGAGTAATCGATTACAATAACTCAATTACTATCCATAGAGGAGGCATAGAGGAAGTGAGGTACTAAGTTTGGGGTTACATGTCCAAACTTAGGATGATATACGTGTGTATTTGTATATATTTGCATGGAATGAAAATCTATTTACCAAAAAAAAAATATACAACAACAAACCTAGTTTGATCTCAACATGTGGGGTCTGGGGAGGATAATCTGTACGCGGACCTTACCCTTACCTAATGCAGGTAGAGAGGTTATTTCCAATAGACCCTCGACTCAAGAAGGGAAATAAGAAGAAAAGGAAAAAAAAGAAAAAAAAAATATATATATATATACATACATATATAGCAACAGGGAATACAATAAAACCCAATAATAGCAAAAGGGAATACAATACCTGAGGCGAACAAAATCACATACCGTGATAAAAATCTAAGAATACGAAGGGAAATGCATGCCACTAAACCTATCGGTGAACACTATAAACTACCTACTAATCTTCTACCTTAATCTTCGACCTCCACACCCTCCTATCAAGTGTAATGTCCTCAGTAAGCTGAAGCAGCGCCATGTCTTGCCTAATCACTTCTCCCCAGTACTTCTTACGCCTACCTCGACCCCTTCTCAAACTCTCCAAGGCCAACCTCTCACACCTCCTGACATGGGCATCAATGCTTCTTCTCCTAACATGTCCGAACCATATCAACCGCGACTCCCGCATCTTGTCCTCCACAGAAGCTACTCCCACTCTATCTCGGATAGCTTCATTCTTAATCATATCTCGCCTGGTACACCCACACATCCATCTCAACATCCTCATCTCTGCTACTCTCATCTTCTTCGCGTGGGAGTTCTTGACTGGCCAACACTCAGCCCCATACAACATAGCGGGTCAAACCACCACTCGATAAAACTTACCCTTAAGTCTTAACGGCACATTCCTATCACATAGCACACCGGAAGTGAGCCTCCACTTCATCCACCCCGCTCCGATACGATGTGCGACATCTTTGTCAATCTCCCCGTTACCCTAGATAATAGACCCGAGATACTTAAAACTCGCTCTCTTGGGGATAACTTGAGCATCAAGCTTAACCTCTACGTCTGCATCATGGGTCTCACTGAATTTGCACTCCAAGTATTCTGTCTTGGTTCTACTCAGTTTTAAACCTTTAGACTCCAAGGTCTGTCTCCAAACCTCCAACCTCGCATTAACTCCGCAATGCGTCTCGTCAATCAACACTATATCATCGGCAAATAGCATGCACCAAGGCACCTCCCTTTGGATGTGACGCGACAGTACATCCATCGCCAAGGCACAAAAAAATGGGCTAAGAGCCGATCCCTGGTGCAACCTCATCACAACAGGGAAATGGTCCGAGTCACCACCCACGGTGAGTCTTAGAATCATCATACATATACTTGATCACCCTAATGTACGCTACCGGAACGTCGCTAACCTCTAAACACCTCCACAGGACCTCCCTCAGAACTTTATCGTATGCCTTCTCAAGGTCAATAAACACCATATGCAAATCCTTCTTCCTTTCCCTGTACTGCTCCACTAATCTCCTTACCAGATGGATCGCTTCCGTAGTCAAACGCCCCGGCATGAATCCAAACTGATTCTCAGAAATAGACACGCACCTCCTCACCCTGGCCTCCACCACTCTCTCCCAAACCTTCATAGTGTGACTCAATAACTTGATACCCTTATAATTGTTAAAATTTTGGATATCACCCTTGTTCTTGTAAAGAGGAACCATCGTACTCTACCTTCATTCTTCGGGCATCTTCTTTTCCTTAAAAATAACATTAAACAGCCTAGTGAGCCACTCCAAACCTGCCCGCCCCGCGCTCTTCTAGAATTCCACCGGGATTTCGTCTTGCCCATTGCTCTGCCCCTATACATCTTACGTATTGCTCCTTACACCTCCTCTACCTTAATCCACCTACAATACCCAAAATCCCGCTGACTCTCGGAGTGCTCCAACTCGCCCAGCACAATGCGTCTATCCCCTTCCTCATTCAGCAGTTTATGGAAGTATGTTTGTCATCTTCTCCTAATGAGTGCCTCGTCCACCAACACTTTACCATCCTCATCCTTGATGCACTTGACTTGGTCTAAGTCACGGGCTTTCCTAACAATTTAAAATATATGTTACATAATTTTTGTCAATTACTTTACAGCAATACAAAGGCAGGGGCAGACACTGTGTTCATCAGTAATTTGTGTTTAAAATAGTGGAAATACGTATATATTAATATATTTGAACCCACTTGAAAAGAGTGTTACGTTTGTAAACATGGTTATGCGGGTTTAAGGCTACACTTGAGGTCAAGAGTTCGAGTCCACTTTTCCCTTTTATTATTTTTTATAATTTTTCCTTTTTTATTTCTATTGCTACAGAGAATGTGCAATCAGTAACGACAATTTACCTTGTAAAATTATTATTCCAATGTCTTCTAATTCTTATTTTCTCTATTTTAATTCATATTTTTAACTTAATTCAAAAGAAATCAACTTTATTTTACTTCAAAAAAATGAACCTTTCTACAAAGCGATCTTTAATTCTCTATTTCATAAATTTTGCTAAATCATGCAAGTATATTTAATGAAATTTAGTTTATGTTGAAATTTTTTATTTGTTTTATAATTTCTAGTTTAGTGTATTAGCCCTCTTTCTTTAATTATTTGTATTAATTCAGTAGATTGTAAGTCTTTTTTATTATTCACTATTTGTAGATAATACCTTCTTAGTTATAAATACAAAAGGATTTAATAATCTTTCTAATTTTATGCAGTTTATAAAAAACTTTATTGGTTAAATAATTTTCTTGTTTAATTATACAAAATTTTGAAAAATTAAAATTCGTTAAATTAAATAGATAAGTGTATTTGGTTAAAAAAAAGATAAATTATTCAAATAATTAGGAGGAAATACTTTATGTACTATTAAAATGCCAAAATTTGTAAAATATAGTGCACTCACTTTTAAATGACTTTATTTCACATCACGCTCTAACCAAAAGAGACCAAAAAGGAAAAGAATTAACAAAAAATTGACCAAATTTTGTTCGCGTTGTTCAATGCCGCTTATACTACCGATTTGCATCATTTTGAATTGAACCCGCTTGTGTAAAATTTTGGGTCCGCCCCTGGCATATAAATTGATCAAAGAGTTGGATTTTTCCAGTTTCTTTTCAGGCGAGTGATTATAGGGTGGTCACTTTTTTTTATTCTTTTTCCAAAATAAATAAATAAGCATTTGTGGCTTAGTTCAAGTGGCAAAGGCTGAGGGACTTGTGTCTCAAGTCAAAGTTCAAGCATGCAAACTAGGTATGTATTTTAGTAGAGAAGGTAGAGGTGACGACCCATTATCCCCTAACATTCGAATGTTGCGGTTGGTCCGGAGAAACTTCTATAACATCAAATAAATAAATAAATGAGGTGGTCATTTCTCAGGTTTGAAACAAGTCTTATCGTACAAAAAGATTCGGTTAAGAGTCTTTGAAAAAACTTATCATTATCAGGGGCGGACCCACGTGTTATTAAGCGGGTTCAGTTGAACCCTCTTCATCGAAAAATAGTATTATGTTCATCAGTAATTTATGTTTAAAATAGTGGAAATACATTTATACTAATATATTTGAACCCACTTAAAAAGAATGTTACGTTTGTAAACGTGGTTATGCGGGTTCAAGACTACACACTTGTGTAACGACCCGGTCGGTCATTTTAAAAATTAGCGCCCCGATCCCCTATTAACCGCTTCTCCCATGTCTATTTATGTTATTAGAACTTGTCGGAGCATTGAATGATGAAATCCGGGGTGATTTTGGACACATAGTCCATAAATGTGGAATTTAGCTTTAGAAATTTGGTCGTAGCTAGAGCTGTGTGAACATGGATCCAGAATGGAATTTCGCTGACTCCGTTAGCTCCGTTGGGTGATTTCGGGGTTAGGAGCGTGTTCGGGATGTGTTTTCGAGGTCGGTTGTGGATTTAGGCTTGAATTGGCGAAAATTAGAATTTCGGCGATTTCGAGCGATAGGTGAAATTTTGATATCGGATTCGGAATGGAATTCCGAAAGCGACAACAGGTCTGTAATGTCATTTGTTACTTGTGTGCAAAATTTGAGGTTATTCGGATGAGTTTTGACATGTTTCGGCATCAAATGTGGATTCTAGAAATTTCATAAGTTCTTAGGCTTGAATCTATGCATAATTGATGATTTTGATGTTATGAGATGTGTTTTTAAGGCCCGACCAAGTTTGAACAAGGTATTAGGGTTAGTTGGTAGGTTTGGTTGAGGTCCTGAGGGCCTCGGGGTTGTTTCGGATGCCCAACGGGTGAGTTTGGGAATTTGAGAGCAGCTGAACCATTCTGGTTCTGGTGTCTCGCACCTGCGATGGTATTTCCGCAGGTGCGGACACGTAGGTGTGAAGGGGGTGCACGCAGGTGCGGACGTAGCTTAGGGTGGTCCGACTCGCAGGCGCGGAAGAGTATCAGCAGGTGTGGAGCCGCACCTGCGACCCAGCCACCACAAGTGCGACCCCAGATCGTTTAATGAGTTTTCGCACCTGCGATTGTGTTTCCGCAGGTGCGGCACCGCAGGTGCGATCCCAGTGTCGCAGGTGCGAAACATCTGGGCTGGTTATACCAAAAATCTGAGGGTTTGAAATTAGTAATTCCAAAATCGATTGTGAGCTCAGAACTTGGCGATTTTCAGTGGGATTTGAAGAGAAGAATCATAGGTAATATTTTCTAACCTTAATCCATTTGTATATCAATAATCTCTATCAATTTCCTCAATCTAATCAATGAAATTGGATGAAAACCCATGAAATTGGGATTAAATTTCCCTAACTAGAAATCTGAGGATTTAGGGAGATTTAGACGTCGGATTTTGTTGATTCTTGTTCGAGTGGGTTCATGAGCGAATGTGTGTTCGGGGAATATAAATTTTACCCGATTCTGAGACGTGGGCTCGAAGGACTTTTTGGGAGAATTTCCTAATTTCGCGTATTAGCTTAAAAATAATTACCTATTTTGTTCCCTTGAAGTGATATTTACACCATGCAATCAATTTGTATAGATTTGGGCCACCTGGAGTCAGATACTAGTGGCAAGAGCGTGGTATTGAGTTGATTAGCGCAGTCAAGGTAAGTGGCTTGCATAATTCTGTGTTGGGGACTTCCCCTTAGGTGTTTTTATACTGATTTTCTTACGTGGACGTCGTGTACGTGAGATGCCGAGGGCGTACACGGGTCATTGTTGCTAAAATCCTATTTTTAATTCCATGAAATCACTCATTTTCATTCCTATATTGTTGTTTCTTGTCTTAACCGAGTAGTTAGCTTAAGAGTAAGCATGCCTACCTGTCCTTACTTGATTTCCTGTTATTTGCTACTAGTTGCACCATGCTTAGGTAGCCTTATTCTATTCTCGCCTGTTGTTTTCCTGGACTGTTTAATTAAACCGTATCCGACATACTTCTACTTTACATATTTAAATTGTGACTACAGACCGAGATCCGAGAGCTTTCCCCCTGAACTGTATTTCATATTTAAATTGGGACTATGGGCCGAGATCCGGGAGCTTTCCCCTATACTGAAATGCTTATTTAAATTGGGATTACAGACAGAGATCTGGGAGCTTTCTCCTTGTACTGCATAGCATATTTAAATTAGGACTACAGACTGAGATCCGGGAGATTTCCCCGTATAATGCATTGCACATTTACTGTTGAGATATATGTTGTGCTGAGCCGAGGGCTCTCTTTCTGTTATTAATTCTTCTAGTTTCTATTAATCATGTTTATCATTGCTTATCTATATTTCACTATTTTAAATTGTATATTGACTTGTTTTAAAAACTCAGTAGGGCCTCAACCTGACCTCGTCATTACTTGACTGGGGTTAGGATTGGCACTTACGGAGTACCGAATGTGGAGTACTCGCGCCCTTTCCTGCGCATGTTTTCCCCATGTGCAGATCCAGGTACCATCACCCAGTATTGTGGCTAGGAGTCGTTTTAGCAGCTGCCAGGAGACCGCGAGGTAACTCTGCCGTGTCCACAGAATCCCACGAGTCCCCTTCTACTCTAGTATAGGCATAGAAGACGTATGTATTTTTCCACTGTTTCATTTTATAGAGCTACATTTAGTACAGAGCTTGTGACTATAGTGATATTCCGGGTTTTGGGAAGTGAAAGTGTATATGCTGAGCAGCTATGTTATATTTACTTGATTTCTTTTCTGTCTTTATTTTATTGATTCGATCATTTTTCACAAATTTTAGGCTTACCTAGTTGTAGAGACTAGGTGCCATCACGATACCTTTCGGAGGGAAAAATGGGTCGTGACAAGTTGGTATCAGAGCGTCTAAGTTCATAGGAGTCACAAGTCACAAACCAATTTATTAGAGTCTCGCGGATCGGTGCGGAGACGTCCGTATCTATCTTCGAGAGGCTATGTAACTGTTAAGAACAATCAAATTCTTTGGAATTCCTTAACGTGCTAGTTACGGTCCTCAAATTCTTAAACTCTATTCTATTCTTGCTTGCAGATGGTTCGTACCCGTACCGGACATACTGATGACCAGGAACCCGAGCCCCCAATCAGAGCCACCAGAGGCAGGGGCCGGGGCAGAGGACGAGCACGCAGTGTAGCCCGAGCACCGGTTAGAGCAGAGGCAGAGAAGCCCCCAGCAGCTACAGTTGGAGGGGCACAAGAGGTCCCTACTGTTACTCCAGACCTCCAGGAGACATTGGCTTAGTTCTTGAGTGCCTTCAGTACTCTGTCTCGGGCGGGACTACTCCTGATAGCTCCAACTACATCCCAGGCCGAAGGAGGGACACAGACTCCCGCAGCCCGTACTCCTGAGCAGAGGGTTCATATTGGGCAGGTTCCAGAGTATATTCCTATTCCCCCAGCAGCTCCAGCTCAGCATGAGACTAGGATAGTTGTTCCTGAGGCAGAGCAGCTCCGACTTAAGAGGTACAAAAAGTACCACCCACCTGAGTTCAGCGGACTAGCTTCGGATGACGCCCTAGGTTTTCTTGAG